>JAPYZS010000471.1:0-53162 GCA_030522925.1 Trissolcus japonicus
CAGCTCCGTACTGGTGACCTTCTTTTCTTATTTTTGACCTCTCTTCGGCAGTTTTGGTCATTTTGAGGTTGCCAGTCCCTTTAAATGTTATACGAATCAAAATAAGACAATTTTTTGAAACTTTTTCTATTGATGAAAAATCTATAAATATTCTATCTAATGTATCGTATTTAATTTTTGTTACCAAATTTTTTTTTGAAAAAAAAATGAAATAAGAATTTGCTATTCGTATGCGGGGTTTGCGCGCGTAGCGCGCAGGGGGGCGCAGTGAGCGGAGCGAACGAAGCTCCCTAGTTACAATAAATTGTTAATTGTATTTTTTTAGAAAAACAAAAACTGACTTGGCCAGCCCTTCAAATGTTAATTAAACAATATGTAGAACAAATGATAAAGTAAAATAGTAAGACAAAAAAAAATTTTTGTAGTTGATAAATTTTAGAGTTTGAGTTAAAATGACTATTTTCAATGGTATTAACTAAAATTTCAGTTCCGTCTCAAATACAGATAATTGGAGTATTTGTGGCACGTGGGGTAATATGTGACACTATTGAAATTGGGTTCAAACATTCATTCATACAACAATGTTCACTTAATCGTTTAGTTTAATTTGGCCTTTTGTGTTATTGTTTTATCTACGTTTACAATACTATTTGATTTTTTATAAATTAGCAAATTTACTCGAATGTTAAAAGTCCTCCAACTGTCGCTATATTTAAATAATTAAATCAATACAAATTTTACTTGTTTTCAAATTATTCTAAATTTGTAATTGCTTTTTGATACCACAATATTTCAAGACGTTCCGACTGTTCAACGAAACCGATCGCAATTAGAAGTTACGATCGAGGTGAACACTGCAAACGTGCGCATACGTCGATATTTATTTTTTCCACCTGTCTGCTGTCAGTATGATTGTCTTGGGGACACGTTCGGTGCATACGCGTTTCTGTTCTTGAAAGTCGACTTATTGTCTCGCGCGCGGTGCTTCTAAAATAAGCTTACAGTCAAATAACTCTTGCCGGTGGCGACGAGCGCATTGCTCGCGGAGATATCTCCGCTCACGCGCGAGCAAGCAAAAATGCACGTATATGTGCGTGCGTACGCACAATCCGGTATCAGGTGCGTACGCAGTGCGTCATCCCGATAGGATCTTGTTCAGGCCAACATAGGGAACTCATCGTACCGGCCACCTGAATATTCCGCCCACTTGCTACGTTCTCGTCTCGCGCTTAAGTAGCTCTCTCGAACTCGCCATCTTCCGCCATTTTCTGACGTCTCAAAAACGATTGCGAACGCACTTTGCGCCGCAAATAATTACGGCAATTTATTCGAACGACCGGAAAGATAACGACTAAGACTCTCCGCCGCTTCGCGTCTTCTTCTTTTCTTCTTCTTCGTCGGCCCTCCGCCTCCTTCTTTCTTCGTTATCCTCCTGCGATTGACGCTCGCGATTATTTCGCTCACTCTTCATTCCCGTTGCTGATTTTTTTCGATAAGCCTTTGTGTATGCTTTAATGGCGTTGACAGCCTGATAATAAAAGGATCAATTTATGGGGTGTAATGGGGTTGCTTCTGCGCGGCTACGCGATACCACCTTTTAATACGCTGAGTTATTGAATACGCTCTCTTTCGTCTTACTTTCCGCTCAGCTCTTTTTCAATTATTTTACCTTCTGCTGACGCGCTTCCCGATACACTCTCAGTTTATTGGGTTATTTTGAGAATACTAATGCCCATGATACCAACGGTCAAATGCCCTGTCAAGATTATATGAGTCCCACAATTGCTCCTGCGGTTGTCTCGATTTGTTTATTCTATCCGAGTATAATTCGCCAGATAGCTTATTTGAATTACGATCCGAGACAGTGAGCCAAGAAATTAAAGAGTGAAGTATCGGCGACTGACCTGCGGGGGTAATTGCCTCGGTTAATAAAATGCAAGACGTATCTACCGCAAAATTAATATTCCAGATGAAAATTGTTACTGCAAAGTGAAATGTAAAAAATTTTATACAAACCAAGGAAAAGTTGATTGCGAATTTTTTATTCAAAAAATGGGTTACAAAATGGTTCAAGTACTGTAATCTTGGTATAGGTTTTATCGGAAATGTGCAAGTAATAGTGAACTGGGAAAGAGAAGAATGAGGGGAGCGTGTCGATTTCGGTGCGACAGGCGTCAGGTAATTACGAGTCATGGCAGGTACAATCGGTAACCCGCTTTGTATTGCGATCTCCTGGTTAGATAAGCTAATGCTTATCGTCGGCCGTGCCTTCTTCATCTTTCTGATCTTCTGAAGAGGCAATCGCGTGGCAACACGGTCTCGGCATTGTTTTCGGTGCACGAGCAGCGCGTATCAATCAATCTTTATCGGAACCATTGATCGGTCCGACGTTCAACGAGCGCTCTCGGTTCTCATCATATAACAAGTATTGCAGTCATTTCCGTATGATTTTTTTTTCACCGACCAAAACATTCATCAAATGCAATGTACAAACGCAAATTTGGATGCTGGTATTTATTCGTACATCTTTGGTATCGCAAATTAAAAAAAAAGTCGGTAAAGAATTTAAATGTTCGATATTTAATAACAGAACCACAATATTCTTAAAGTAGGACTATCATAAAGTCAATTTCATGAGAAATTGATGCATTTTTGCATAAATTTTTTTCAACAAATTTTTAATTATTTTGCAAAAGTAGAACAATTTCGAGTATTTGGAAAACAACATATAATTTGAATTTGAATTTGGATTGAACATGCTACAAATATAAGATAGAGAAACATTGCAATAATTTCTAAGTTTTAATATGTTTTAAAGTTTTTTCATTTTTACTATGTGTGGTTAATTTTCATATTGCATTAAAAATGTTGTGTTATTTTCACCATTTATTTTATTTTTTACTAAATATCTTACAATGAAAGAACAGTTACGAATTATAACTTATAATTACCGTTAATTAAATGTTATTATCATCTAATATCTTATAATCACATCTCAACACTGTCCGATAAGCCTATAGTTTATTGTGACATGGAAATTAAGTCCAGTAGTTCTGCATCACAATAAAATGTCTGCTATAAATATAATAGCAATGCTCGTATATTGGGAGCGGTTAAAAAGTTTGAAATTGAAATCGATTAATGAAATTTCACGCCAAGTTGCATTTTGTTTCAGCGAGTATATATTCCGATAAGAGCGAAAATATATTCGGAACTATCAATTGCGCGATTTTATAATTACCCGCAGTTGCGTCTGACTTATCGAAGGAACCCGAGACGTTAACAGGGCGACGGTGTGAATAATTAGTGATCCCTAATGACACGATTGGCAATCTCGTTTTTTCGTGACGGAATTCAGCAGCGAGCGCGCGCGACTCTCTCGCCCACTCGTTAGAATGTAAATTTCGTTCGCTGGAAACTGGAGATCGTGCGATTGCAAAAGCCTGTGTCGGGAAAGTTATATTAACTCGATAATTGTACATACGTTTCTGCGTGTACGTATAATGCCGCGCGCCGTAGGTAAATGTAAACATGGTATATGCGGCATTATGTACATGGTAGCGAGAGCAGGCGCGTTTTACAGGTCGCGGTTGGTGGTAAAATCTTGTACCGAGCAGACTGCTTTAATACCTCCCACACAAGCAGCCACTGCGGATGATGGATAACCAAGGCCGCGCGATCGTACGCGCGGACTAAATTTCGAACGCTCGCTGTTGCAAATTAAAATTACTTCATGACATATTTATTTCGACTGCTTGATATGTGAGCGCGAAACTTTTTTTTTCTCTCAAAAACACGTGATTTACGCCGATTATGCTAACAGCTTTCCACAATTTAGCGTGTGATTAAAAGTCGATCGCGTGGGTAATTTCAGGCCTGCAAAAGTGTTTCCCAGCTGCGATGAACGGTCCAGTAATTAGGAAACAGATTGAACAGTGAGAATATTTTGTAAGATTTCTTGTAATCAATTTTCTGCAATAAATATTGATCAAATCACAAAAACAGGAAATCAAAATACTTATAGAATATATAATTTAACACGTAACTAGTTATTTCTATATAGTAATCGTGGAGTAACTTCTACAAAATTAAATTTTACATTTTTTTAAATTTACTCTGTTCCAGATCACACATCTTAGACGACCCCTGTTATTTATATTGGCATGATTATATACTCGTTATACAATCATTACATCTAATCGTCGACATTGAAATTTATGCAAATGAAGAGTCAATTAATAACAAAAACAAGATAAAATGCATTTAATATGTCAGCTTTTAATTGACAATGTTGAATACATCAATTACTTTCTCTTGTACTTTTTCAGGAATTTTAAGCCAGATTCGAGAAGTACGCACGCGATTCATTACACGCGACAAATACCATCAGTGATGTATTTGATATACACGAAACAAGAGGAAAGTGTAAGAACATTCTGTGTAAAATTCGTGAAATGGAGTGAAAATATTTTGAACAAAAGAAACGTCACAATACCACAGATGCCATCGATTGATAAGAACAAAACAAAATATAAGGCTTGATTTTTGAAAACAAGTAAAAACTGTTTTTTATGGCCAAAAACCATCATGTTTGTTAAATGGTAATAACGTGTAATGATGTTTACACATTTGCTACAATGCAGGCAGAATACCTGTTGCTGAAATACCAATACACCTGAAGAAACTTTGCGAGTTTGATGACGTTAATTACCACGTTAATTACTGCATTCAGGATGACCTTTGGTAGCTGCAAACTAAATATTTTACTCAGGTATGTACAGATTTTTTTCAATTTTTCTAGTTCAAAACTCTAAAAACGGGAAAAAAATGAATAAAATAAAATTATTGAATGATTTAAAATATTTAACCTTTCACATTAGATCACTGATATTAAACTGTGCACGGTATATCTTATCCTATATCTTACTAATATAAAAAAAATGATTGAATTGCTTTTACTAATTATACATCAATAATATAAATTGTTCTTACACCAATTTGTCAATTAATCTATTAAGATAATGTACGGATATGATTTCTATGCACCTAATAATTATTTATTCTATCGTACACCAAATTTTATAAATTATTATCTAAATCAATGACTATTTAATGAAATCTTTGATAAAATCATAATTTCTCTAAATTTATGTAAATCACTATTATACAATAATGCCCACTAATGCTAATGCATGTACATTATGTTCGCTTAAACCACATAAGAATCAAACGTCTCTAGTATATAATGCTTTGATTTATACTTCAATCAGCACACAATAAATAAATTATTGATTATCTTTTCTCCGTTGCAGATGGAAAATAATACACTCAACGACACGAGGGTGGACATATACAGAGCTCCCTCACAGAGTCATATAACTTGAACTCAAGGCGATAATAATAGCGTTACTTTATTGGCTAGCAAACGGATCCAATCAAACGAACCTAGTTGGAGTTCGAATGGCAACAGTGCTCCGCAGAACACAGATCCAAGCGTTGGCCAACTGGGTCGTGATTAACGCCCCGGTGACTCTCTTAATGCCCACTTTGTACATCATCATTGTACAGAGGAGGTCGTCGGGCGGCTGGCAGAAACAAATGACCATTAAATAAAATACTCGATCATTATCACAAATCATGCGCGAATGAGTGTGTGGGTCGGTACATTTTGTGCGCTCTTTTATATTCGTCTTATGTCTCCCTTCGGCTAAGAGAAATGCTGCGAGAAAAATATATTCGTGTTTAAGACGGATGAATAAAATTATTGGCACGCAGAAAAATTATTACTCAAAAGGTCACTTCGGCTTCTTTAAAAGCCGCTTGAAAAAAAACATACTTTTAAAGAAAGTGTATGATTCAGTTTGATAATGAACGAGCAATTTAAGTATTTCGTATATAACATTTCAAAATGCCTGATTAATGACTGGTGTGGAACTGATTTTAAGAAATATCGAATCCTGTATCAAAAATGAAAATACACGCTAGATCTTTTGTAGTAAAAAGAAAGATTAACGGAGATTTATGAACGCAACTTGGGATTGGCTTATCAACAGATTCTGCTCTGTTCCACATGACTAAATGATTTAACGAGCAAAGGAAAAGCCTCCAAATGGATGCTGATTTACCTCGCGTATAATCTTTTTTTAACAACTGCTCTACTTTAATCGCACCACACGGACATGAAATTTCGCACGCGCAAATGACTCATCCTCTATCGTTTCTAACGCAGATCGTGCAGATCTCACTTCAGACAGATGTTTTGAAATTACTAAATATTTCCCGCTGCAAGTTAGACACCGGGCCCCAGTTGCTCATTCTACCGCCCTCGTCGAAGTGCGTCGATTTCTATTAAGCCACTCTTTTTTCGGGTCGGTGTAAAGATATTATCAGGCACAAACACGAAACAGGCTGGTATCGATGTAATCATGCGGCACATAATTCAATGTGCCGATTATCGTCGATTGAAACAGACGCATTGGGCGCAAAAATGAGCGCGCCTTTTATTTTGGCAGCGCACACTTCAAGCACCGTTCACTCATCAATTTATATCGGACCGTTTATCCTTTTACAAATCGAATGAATTATTTATTATCACTTATTACGCACGATTTTTTAAATAACGTATAATTGGAAGCAGTTCGTGCCTCTCCGCGATCCTTTTGATAAACGATCCCTCGAGACTTTGAAAAATGTTCAACGAATAAATTCTGTTCGATAAATATTTTCTTGTGTTTTTTGTTATTTCATTTTTTTTCGGTACACTTTTTCCCCCTGCTCCGAGTACCTGCTGAGTACCTCTATTATTTATCCTAAGTAGCAACACGTATGATAACGTACACGCTCTCCCGCTGAAACTCGTATACGCTTTGTACGTGAGGATAAAAATTTTGAAAAAGAAAAAAGAAATTGGAGTCAAGAAATTTGCGTTGGACGAATATGGCAATTTAGAAAATCATCGACAGATCTCGCGAGTTAATAATGCGCCGCGAAACTACTTGCCAGGCGTAACGAGCTGGGTGCGTCGCTGTCTTATCACAGTTTAATGTCACGTTTTACACGGCGGGCGTATGTTCGCAACGTACACACGCACTTGTAATTAATGGCCGTTGAATGAATCTTAACCACCGTGCGTCCGGTTTCGTTACAATTTTCAATTACATATTCAGTGTCACAAATATTTCCGATTCCCGTTTTCCTTTTACTTCGGCTCGATTTTGCTCCACCTGATTTCACACATACCAAACAAAATCACAACTGATACACTTTATCTTCTCCATACCATCTTTAATCAATTTGCAATAAATGAGGTCTTTATTATAAAATGTGGATATTTAATAAACAAACTTGTACTGTTAGACATAAAATTATTTTATGATTTTCGCAAAAATAAAAAACAAATTAAAATGAACATAAAAAACAAATATCAACTATAAATGTTGCGATTGATGAACTAAATAATTGTATTTTACTGATTTCACATCTGGACAAAACCTCAAGTTTCTTTTTAATGTAAAATAATGTATCTCACAATGACGCAGTGAAACGGACTACACTTAATTACTGCTGGATATTCGGGATATACCAAATGTCTTCAGAGCCTCGCATTCATACAAAACCTAACAACTGCTTGCTATTTTAATTAACGTTCGTCTTGCGTTCGTTCAAACGCAACATCAAAAAAAAATTGCATTAATGCAAACAATTTCACACCTTCTTTTCAATTAAACTGCAATTTCTAAATGCAGATCCAAGCAAATTATTCAAAATAAAATAAATAAATAAAGTTACCACATTCGGTTGAGGAAAAACGCATGGATTTTTGATTCACGTGCCATGTTATTCACATTTCTCAGCTTTGTCAATGCGCAGCCACCCTCACTTTCTTTTGCTTTTCTTTTGAAACCGCATATGTCTGAGGTAGATCTATAGCTCTACAACGAACAACAATCGAATTTTAGTCGGCTGGCTTAACTGCAGTTGTCTTTCTAAGATGAAATTTACGAGGGTGTAGTAATGTTCGTCGTGTATCCACTTTGTCGTACAGAAAAGCGTCGTTTACCGACAAAAGATATCACAAAGACAGCGCGTTGGTAGCAAGAATGACCAGTCTAGTTGTTGCAACCATTAGTCATCCGCAAAATGACCGTGTCCAAATATTGTGCGAGGGTGTAGTTCTCCTCATACTCGTGATGTATCGCGATAAACATCGTTATCGTAACAGTAACGCGAGATTTAATCCTCAACATTTGTTATGTCTCTCTATGATATTGCAGCCCTATAAAAAAATGTGAACCAGAGTTATGAAATATGATTCAAAATTAATGACGTTTAAATTTTGTTGAATCATCTTTTATTTATCAACTTAATTTAAAAAAACATGGTTGAATTTAAAAGAATACTAACTTAATAATAAAACTTATTAGTCGAATCATCTATGTTTCGCTAGGAACTGTCAAAATGTTTAATCTAAACTGGAACATTTCACTCTTGAAATACTTTTTGCAATGCAGTTTTTTTACTGATGTGTATTAGAAAAAAACATGTTGTCAAGAAAAAAAATTGTCTCTTTTGCAATGTTTTTTTTTCACTTCTATATAAAGATGTCGCGGCAGTTGACAGGATCATGTCGTGGCTGACGCGACTGTTGCTTAGCATTTTCTATTGGCAAAGTGGCGCAGCTGCAACGGCCAAGTTACCTCGGATTCGTCTCCTTCTTTGGCGCGTGCCATCTTCAGATTTTTTTTTATTCTTTGCAAAGGGAAACCCAGGTAGAACTGCGAATACGTTACGCCGCGTCCCTTATGTAACGTACATCTCGCATCGCTGCATGCATGTACGAATTAGGAGATAAAATGGACATTCTCTTTCTGTACGGTCTTTCCAAAAGCATTCATTGTTTCTTCTGGCCCGATGATAAAAGAGTTGGAAAAAAACTACAGCACACAGAATTGTTCTTCAGTTTCTTCAAAGGCTCGGGGAATGCTAACAATTTCTTTTCCAATCGTTATTTCGAGTATATATATGTACCGACAAATATTTACATTTATATAAATCTCTTCATTGGTCAGAATTTGATTTTGAATGAATACGTAGAAAGTCGACATAATTATACTTGAAAGTAAAGTTTCCTGATATTGGTTTGAATGTAAAACGGCTTTAATATTAAGAAATACGTACACCATGATAAGATACCATATCTACAATCTTAAGCAATTTTTTTTTCTTGCAAATTTTGTGTGAATTAATGTAAAAATCATTTTTGCAAAAAGTTTCGATTAAAATATTTATCTTTGGGAGTGAAAAAAATTATGTTTAATACCAAAAAATATCCGTTGCAGTGATCTAAATATTTGACTTGGGAGGCTATATGTTTGCTCGACATCTGAAATGATTGATATTTGAAAGATTGTCTCCCATTGTCTTGGATTGACTGGGATGAGTGCAGCGGTGGAACAGCTGAGATACGTTAGAAATTGCCACGTGCACCCCTGCCAAAAGGTGTTCGTCAACGGCTCAAGATTTAAAGTCCGACGTATAAAGATGAGACTCTTGTCCCGTGCCTTCCTTCCTTCCTTCCTTTTCAGACGGTCCCCTTATTCTGCTTTTAAACTTGTCTCGCGTCATGATTTCAGTTAGACTTCTAGATACAGAGGGGATCGTCGGCAGGTAATTCCTCGTTAATTCACAAAAACGAACGTTACGGCTACCCCCACAAACACTAAACCAAACTCTGATATGATTCCCCTTCTAAACTTATATTTCTAAAATTCCAACAAAAGCAAAGTCATTTTAATCTTACAATAACTACAATTGTACAACAATCAACTTTTATATTAGGAATAATAATCACAATTTCAGTGATAAGAAAGGAACATTTTTGCAAAGGAAGGTGATATTTTTAATGTAAATTTTTTGTAATGAATCAGATGTTATATACAGTAAAAACCTGCTAATAAGTAAAAAACGGAAGAAGGATAGTAAACCCTTACACTGAAGCACATCTTCCGTTTCTTATGTCCTATTTAATAACACAATGTAAACTTTGAAAGGTGCTTGCATGTGAAAAAT
Organism: Trissolcus japonicus; assembly: GCA_030522925.1. NCBI lineage: Eukaryota > Metazoa > Arthropoda > Insecta > Hymenoptera > Scelionidae > Trissolcus > Trissolcus japonicus. Next base: position 10,069 of record JAPYZS010000471.1, read on the forward strand.
CCACCCTGGTACAGGTACGGCAGATGCGATGTATCGGCGGACGTTATATGAAGGCCGAATCATTCTCCTATCTTGAACAAACACGTGCGCGCACATAAAAACGCACGACTCGTTTTAAATCACAGCAGCAGCTTATTCATATCGGATACCCACGACTCGCCTTTCTTTATGCCACGTTTTACTATCTAATTTGCATCTTATTTGACGGCGTTGATAATAGATAATCGTTCGGTTTTATTGGCCAATAAACAATCACTTTTTATTTTGTGTCGTTATTAAAAGCACCGCTGATTCCGTGTTTGGTCTTCTTTTTTTCAGTTTGATGACAGTAATTACATCAACAATCTGCGACACGCCATGTGCTGATGTTCGCAGATCGACAAAATCAATGGTAATGGGCAGAGACGATATCTCATGACCACCCCGTGGAATCATTAGCCCTGTAACGCGTGTAGTTCGTGATGACAGTTCGACCAGATAAGACCGGGAGATCAAACAGATCCCGGCCGTTTTTGGGAGTTAATTGTTACTCGCCGCAGCGCATTACTGATCATTTTCACCGATTTTGTCCAAAAATGATTTTTTTTTGCGCCGCCGCTTATCTCGTAGAATGCAAAAACACATTAAACGATTTGCAAAATTAATATTTTTTGCTTCAGTTCTCTACTTACAAATGAACCTGGGTAAGTTATGGTTAATTTATACTTAATCACTACATGAAACAATGTACATGATCAGCGTGCATGTAAAAAAGTAATAATAATAGGCTTCTTTCAATTGACATAAATTAAAACTATCAAAAATGTACATCCATATTACTTAATTATTTTATCCTTTTAGCAGACAAGAATGCCTGTGATATTTTACAATTTTCATAAAATTGAAAAAATAATGTTCAAAAGTTAGAGCCGCTGTAATGTTTGCAATTAATGGAGCGTAAAAATAATTAAATTCATGTGGTTGTAAATGGCTAGAAAATATACTATCCCACAGGGACGAAAATACATGTACGAATATATGTCAAATTTATATTTATTATAAGAATATAATATATTTTTTAGATAAAATTTATATTAATTTTATATTAAATTTATACGACTTATTGCCACTTTATAAATAATTGATAAATAAGAATATGTAGAATATATACGAATATATTTTAAATATATAAAATATACGTGAAATATATTTTTAAATATATTTTCGTCCGTGTGGGATAATGAAAGTGATTATTCAGCCGAGGCAAAATTTGTTTGTGTGAGGTCGCAGTTGAAACGTCTAGGCGTGTATTTTAGCGATTCGAAATTATTGTCTCGAGGGCCAAGGGTCTGCTGCGAAATCGTTGATCCTCAAAGAACATACGAAAATCGCGAATGGGCTAATTTTAGTGCCATTCTCGGCCGGAGTCAGATTTGCGAACACAATCGTTCGTCGCGCGACATCGCTCAACGTCAAACACTACAAGGCTCGATGGCGAGAAACTACTTATCGTTCATTGTCGACGTCGACACTCACGTCAACCTGACGAAGGGGTTGATTTCAACAATTCAAAACCAGAACAATTGCGCAAAGATGTGCCATGTTATCAGCTTCGTTAAGTTCTTTTTACGCTCATTTATCTCAATTGTTTCATAGTAATAAGATGAAAATTGATTGTTATCTTTAATATTAATGATAAAAGACAGCAACAAAATAAGTTATTTAATTAAATTTTTTAGATTTGTAAAATGTCATATTTTTAGAACTGACTCATAAGTTGTGGAATCTTCTATTAAATTACATCAATTTATTCATAGAACAGTTTTAAAAGTGATTTCAATATGAAAAGGCGATTGATATAAAATATATGATTATCTGACATCACTGTAACAGAATACATTCATATGCATAGTTAACATCCAAGAATGCATTTTGCAATGCGATGTCAATTTTCTTAAATGTCTTCCATCATTTCAGGTTGTTAATCATTTATTAACATTAAATCATAAAATAACAATGATTGAACTCCAGTGGTTATAATTAAAGTTTATGTTAATGAACATAATTGAAAAAAATGCATATTTGAATGGAATTTGTTTGAGAGAAATTTTTTATGGTTATACAAAACGAGACACAAGAAACGTCTGTTGTAAGAACGATTGTATGTCGATTAGTTTTTTGTAGAAAAAAAAAAGGAAGCAACGTGCGTGCGTGCAGATCTTTGTCCATCGTCGATGTGTCGCGTATGCGCGCGCGCCCCACGCCGCCAACTCGAATAATTCACATTGTCCGTCGGGAATGGGTAGCTCTGCTACTTGAGGGCTTCATTTTGCCAATTATTTTGGGACAGCCGTGGGTTCGCGAGGAAAGAAAACGCCTTGCGCTCGCTTGCAAGCATTTGCAGAATAGATAGTGCGATTTTCTCAACGCCGACTAATTTAGCCATGCCACCGAATCGCCCTGACAATACGCATCGCTGTTCCCGCCGTTTTAAATCATGCAATGTACGCGACCGCCTCGCACGCGTGCGCATCTATATATCCCGCAGGAAAGCCTTTCCCCATATATTTTATGACACGAGCCTTGACGTTTGCGCGTTTCATTATTACCCTTTGTTTTATGATTGCCATTAATTACAAAGGAAAATGGCTCATTGTTATACTCAGCTGCGGTCCCCCCATTTTAAACCAATTTCTAATTCAAGGTATCATCTTTTATCCAAAATAATTGTGTATCGTCTGGTTACATTTTTGAATGTTATTCAATTTATTAGCAAAACGGTTTCATTTTCGCACATTCAAGGCTAATTATTCTTATTCGTAATGAGAATGATGTATCTGAAAAAAAAAGTTGGTTTTCAATTATTGTATATACAAAGAAGAAAGGCTTTATTCTAGAGACAATGCAAATTACACATTAGCAATAATATTTAAACAAATATTAACATGTTGACATTTCCTAATATCCCAGTTCAAATTTTATTAGTTTTGACAACATATTGTTTTAAATAATTATCATTGAAAAAGTGTCTGGGCATAAGTCTCTCCTTAAGCAATATGATGTTATCAAAATCAATTGAAATGTAATCATTAGGTAATTCCTCGATTGTTAATTGAAAGAAAATTTTTATGCAATGATGCCGATAATTACTATTTACACGCATCGATTTTTAAATCCAATCTCAAAACCGGCTAAAAAGAAAAGTGCGAAAATTTCTATCGAAATTGATTCAGCTGTCAAGATAAAGCAAAATTAATCACAGCACTTGCAGCGCGTTATTAGTCAACAGATCGTTTGCCATTCCGCTTATAGAAAAATAACAAAAATTATTCGCATAATCAAAAAGACACATTTCGTATTAGGTCATTATACACCATCCATAATATTTCGCCGTAACATGATCTATCGCAATGTATAATAATTTTAACTTTTAGGAAATTTTTTACTTTTTTTAAGTTTGTAAAAACTGAAATTGGCAAAACCAAACGAATGCGATTTTTTACAAAAAATCACCGACAAAACGATACTGCGATGAAACATCGCCAGAATTGTTAATTAAGCGATTGCGAGCGGCGATACGTTCGATCGTTGTTGATAAGTTAATATCACCACGGATCAATTCATCAAACTGACGTTCGCTGGAGGATACTTACTAGATTGATGAGTTAATTATTTTTAGTCGTCGGACAAAAGTTTGAAAGTTATTATTTGCAGTAATATGTGGATATTAATGATCGAATGTTAATGAGAATATGGTCCAAAACAACGAATACAGTTAAACTGATTTTTATTCAACTTTATCATCAGTGATGAAAACCTTTGAAAAGTGTTACAATTTAACAGTTGAAAAAATGCGAGTGCATATTTTTAAAAAACAAGGATGATTAAATCACAGCGGAAACGCAACGAGTCATTTCATCGATACGAGACAAATTTTTATCACGCCTGTTTCAGTGAATATATAAAAGTGATACCCGACGACGTTAACTATTTCAATCATCTTATACTCATTGCTCCTCTTGCTAATTTACAAAACGGAGTGTGTAACTCCTGGTATGCTCGGAGCAGAAAATATACTTTGTTAAAATTGATCAATGTACTAATTTTACGATTGCATTCTAAGAAAGTCAGCCATGCGTGAGTATACGAGATTCGCTTATATCCCTCAAATTACTTATGCTAATGCACGATGCATATCGCAAATATGCATTAGCTGTCAACTTTTAATTACCTTTGGATCTAATTCGTTCTCAATCTTGATTAATAAACAGTGGATCACGGGGCACGCGTAATTGTGGCTTAATGTTCACCGGCGTGGATTTTTATAGTCAGCGATTTCATATTGCTCATTTTTTTTTATAACTCATCTCGTCAAAGATTAAGTCCAGATCACGACGTTTGTTTGTCGGCCGCAAACACTTTTGAAGACCCTATACAAGAAAATCTCATTATCAATATTAAGGGAATATCATTGCGAATCTTCGTGGGATCGTGGCTCGAAGGGAGAGGCGAAATGCAGAACAGAGATTATCGACGAAGAAGAAAAAGATGCTCGATGGTAGTTAGGACCTTGTAGAAGGGTACCGATATTAATCTACATCTTCGGGATTGAATGAACACTGTAGGGCTTTCGATACTTTTTTTATTATTCACGGACGAAATTTATCAAACGACACACTGATGAAACTCTCGTGATATTTTTCCAAAGTTTATCTGTCTCATCTGAAACCAGATTTTGCATGCATGAATTGTGGTAACTGTTGTAACAATTTGAAGCAGAAAGAATACAATGTTATTTGCCTTATAATATCATTATAAATATAATCATATTTAACCCATTTCTGCTCTAACATTAAAGGAATCGACTTTCTCGTAATTTTTTTTGTGGATTCGTCTCCTACAAACTTTTGCAATCAATTTTTTTTCATCATTTCTTGAGATAAAGCTTACATGTTTTTATGAAAAACTAGTTTTTTATATTCTGTAAAACATGCATTCTTTTTTTAGTTTTAGATATAAAACAAATGACGTTTGCATGTGTTGCGAAAACGTCAACAAATGGGTTAATTTGAATTTTTGCATGCCCGAAAAAAAAGAAACACCGAGAACGCAGGTTAAGTATAATTGGTGAGAAACATTGTCAACTCTGCTTACCTCCGCACAGTCTTGATAATTCACGGAATTGTAAAAGCAATGCTGAAAATAGTGACAGATAGCTACAACACTGTGGTCATTTAGTGCACAAAGGGAGGGCACCCATCTGGTCGGTGAAATTGCGTGCTCGGTGTAAATAAAGAAGGAAACGGCGTCGGTGGGAGTGCAGTGCGAAGAAAAGAACAGGAAGATGCCCTCGAAGAAAGGCCGATGGCGTGCGCGCGATAAAGACAGGTGCATGCAGCGGAATTGGCACAAGTACCACTCGAATGAAAGGAGATGAACGGACAGAGATCAGAGGGCGGTATCGCACGCGCACGGATGCAAGTCTCCTTGCGTTTTGCAAAGTCGCCGCGCATTGTGCAGCCGCAAGATAACTTACTTTATTCCGAGCACTGTATAAATTACAAGCAAATAATGGTGTCCGGGAGCGAAGTGGCACGCTTGTATGTACCACCAACTGACTTCCTTTTTTTCGCCGTGCACGAGCACCCCACTTGGCTTTTGTCATCGAATGTTTTTGTGTATTTTTGTGCGCCAAATAATTTGTTCACCGCCTTGTAGCCAATTCTCGACAAAGAACTTCATCGACTCGACTAAAATCACTGAACGAAAAAAAAAAAAAAAAAACTGCAAACAACGTGAGAATGTTAATTGTTGGGCCCCGACAAATTGTTCATAAAGATTTTAAAATTTATTTCTTACAACACTGCGCTTATACACTCGCTTGAATCGTAAAACTGCCATGGTATTAACATTTACCGTCACATGATAGCGTTTGGTTTACTATGTAACATTCTTGTTTGATAGCAGTCAACGACAGTCATTTAATAGAACGTGGCACTCGGCTCGTCTAGAGATATGATGGGCGGCATCGCAATGCCTCGCATCCGGTGCCGCAAGTAATTAAAAGATCGTAATTGGACGTGCAAAAATGCGAAATCCATTCTTGATTGGCAGAGCGTATGAGATCGCACCGCGTGATCGAAAATCGAAATGAATCCACGACCCACAATATACGCGCGGTTAATCGCTTCGTCTTCCAAGCAATTATCTCATGTGGGCGAGATCGGCCAACCCAATCAGTTATACGTACGTGAATGAGGGAGCTTCCGTTCAGCGATTTGCTCCACAGTCGAAGAAGGATGAAAGAAGGCAAAAAGTTCGCTGGCAAAGAAATGAAATTAAATGGATCGAGTAATTTCTTTTTCTACATAGAACAAAAATTAAGACAGTTAATTCTTAATTCAAATAAAAAAAATGTTTGTGCATTCGTATATCCTGCATACGAAGTAAGATAATTTTGCAATTGTTCTGTAATAAGAATTACATTTGGCAAACACTCTGCAATAAATCCTATACGATATTTTTCATAACTTCTCATCTCTTTGCGATTTTTCAGTAAAATCAGATAATTTTCAGTACAATACAGTTTTTGTTCCACTATTTGAGATCATTTTAACGTCGTAAATCTGTCAGAGGAGATTTTTTGTAGTGTATTTTAGATACTGACGAATAGTAATGTATAACGAGCTTATATTACAAGATTATTGTCTCCCAGTAAACTTTCGCAAAAAGAAATAAAAAAAGATTGTAAGTAGCCCATCAACTTTATACATCTTATAAACGCGCCGAGTCTTTGAACAGCAGCCAATTCTGAAAATCATGATTCGCAAATGGAAGCAAAAATGCGCCGCACCATTAGAGTACGCACTCGGATGAAAGTGCGAAAATTTTTTTGGCGAATTTACATTGTAGATGGCGCGTTAACGCTCAATGCGGATCAATCCATGCGTGCATAATGCATTAGCGCTAAATTTACTGCAGCGCGTCGAAGTCGCATGGAGAGCGCGTGGGCATTTCGCGATCGCACCTATGATCGTGTTGGTCGCAGATGTCGCTGCACATGCACACGCACGTCCACCCACACGCGCGGTGACACTCGCGTCAACGACGAAGAGGACGTCGCTGTTGCCACTTGACTGGCGATTTGTTAGCCGCAAACGCAACGCGATGAATAATCGCGGTTTCCCCGAAGGGGCTGACGACGGACGAGTTTGAGCGTCATTTCCGTCGCACACGCGACTCCCACGCTCCGTCATCTTGCTCCATTTCTTCATCGTGCGCGATATTATATACTCGCGGGACAGCTTAATTTATGACAGCTTCTAAGACGTGTAACGATGTAGCATTGAATGTGTGTTCAGCTGCCCGCGCAAGCTTGTTTGCGAGGGTGCTTTTTGGAATCCAACCGGCGTGAAAGACGCCAACGGATTATGCAATCCCTGTGCTTACTACAAATCAACGTGAGTTATGATGGACTCGCGATGACTCAATTATCGTTTTGCTTACGTCTGATTAATGAACCTTGCGCCTCTGAATTGTCATTTTGTTGTGAATGCACTTATGAATAGCATTCCTTCAGTCTTTGCTGTTCTCAATGATACACTTCATCGCGTATACAAACATATAAGTTTTCACCAACACTGAGAAATAGAACTGTTATGAATTCGACCAAAGTGTCAATCGTCAAAACAATTATGATTTTTTGTTCAAAATTATATAAATATTTGTTACTTATAATTATTATTTTAAATTATATAAAGTATACCTTTCAAACAAATATTTATTGAAAGCCTTATTAATATAATTATACACGGAAAAAATTATGAAATTTGTTTGATTTTGTATAAAATAAAAATATCAATAGAATCATTTTAAATGTTTTAGGACTCGGATTTCCATTTCAAACAAAAAAAATAACTACAAGTTAACAACTAAAACCAAAATAAAAAAGCTTACAATGCTGACAATATTTTATACTGAATATAAATGCCTACTAAAAAATTGAAAAAATGAATTTATTCCTTTTTTTTTACAGGAAAAAAATTTCTAAAGAAGTTAATGAAATGAAAAACTAAAAATTATCGAATTTCATGACAATTATTAATGTTTCAGAAGATTCAGAAGAACGTTTCATAGTCATCAATTTTCGAGCATCTAAAACGGTTTTCCCATCACATTAGAATAAAGGGCACTTAAAAATGTAGAAAGAGTGACTACAAAACACTTTTCTTTTTCAAAGAAAAATCTGTGGCAAAGAAAAGAACAATAATTTTTAGAATAACTAAAGATGACTCCCTCATTTATAAAAAATTTTGGCTAAAATTAACCCGATTTTAATAAAAATTATTATAACGTTTTTTTTTCGTGTACTTTAACGTGTCATGTGAATTGTGAAATAAAGAAGATAATCATTAACAATCGGGGATTCGAACAATGAAGGATAATAATTAGTTTTAAATGTTAGGATGAGACAATGATTGAGTATGAGTTTGAAGCCAGGTGAGAAGTGAGCGCCGTGGCTTGGCTACCTCTAGGCATTTTAAATAGAGCCTTACAAAGCGGGAAGTTGAGAGTGTCCGCGTGTCATTAGTTGGGCAAATGACGTTCCGGTGCCTGGAACACGTGGTATGAATCTTGCAGACGCGACCAACATGTCATAATCAGCTGGCTGTGAAAGCAGACAGAGAAATGCACAACCCATTAGGAGAACAACATCGGCCACTGTACCGCAAGAGGGAGGCTAAGTAAGATCGACAGAGAGAGACCGACATCATCGCAAGTTAAGAGGAACGAACGTACTTGGAAACGAGAAAACTGCGCGTACAAAATGTGCGCGAATGTAACGCTTCATATCCACATTTGAATAGCTGCATCTTGTGGAGTCAAGTTGATTATAACAAAGAGTTCAGTTTTTCGGAAGGATTTCTCGCCGGGGTTACTTCGGGACAGAAACAAACGACAATCTTCCATATTTCATCTCAGTATGATTTTTCATTTTTATATTTTTTCTAAACCAAGAAAACATCTTTATTAAAAAAAAACAGTTTATGCGACTGGAATTTTCACTTTTGTTTTCGTCAGAACGATAAATCAATATAATTGCAATTAATTGGACACCGCTCCAACAACTCCGACCAAGCTGAAATTCAAAACATAAACATTCATAAATCGTTTGCCTCCCAAGAACAGCTCATAATTTTGTCCCAAAACTTTCGTTAATTGCAAAGTTTAAGCCCGCAAACGTAAAACGAAACATGAACGAGAATACGTTATTCAAACCTACCAATTCTAAACGGTTCGTGCGTTCAAGAGGTGGCGCGTACTAAAATGAGTAATAAAGGGCTTATTCATCACACCCCAGCTCTCCAAAGCAATCAAATAAAATGTGTATCATTTATTTATGATCGTCATGACTAAAATCAGGTCGCAATAAGATAAAGACCCGGGTGATAATGAATGAGCTGCCACGACGATAAATTAAACGAATATAAAAATCACCATAAATTCAAGTGGGACGTTCCTCTTGTTGGCATAATGGCTATAAATTGTGTTCTCGCGAATCTTCACTTGGCATCCAGATTTTTTTTTTTATTTTCACGGAATTGATTCCGTGAATCCAGGGTGGTACCCCGTGGAAAGACGAGAGCGACAGGTGGCGATATTACCGGAAGTGACGAGCTTTACGCTGCTTGGCGCGAGCAAGTGAAATTCGCTGTTAGGGCCCTTTTTTTCGGCGCCATGCTTGCGCACGAACGTCTGTTGACAGGTTTGCAGTTGTCTTATAATAGCGACCATCGCCCGGCACCTGACTACCACCAACTACCATCTATTTATATATAGCACTATGCAAATACTCGTACATGCCATCACTGATGGAAAATTTTCTCGCTGTTGTGTCACCTTCTCACTCTCGTATCATTTTGTTTACTTTTGGTCAAACTTTGCAATTTTGTTCCTTGACACGAAATGAATAATAATAGAGATGAAACTTTGTTTTTAATCAAATAATCATTGTCTTTATACTTTCACATTAGACATTGCATTGAATCAAATCACATTATTTAATTAACTTTGAATTTAAAAACCATATCATTTCCATACGAAATTAATATATTGAAAAGGTATTATTTTTGAAATTATATAACGTATAGAAAAAATATTAACCATACATGACAATACATTCCCAATGTATGTCAAATACATTTTGAACTGAAAAAAATTTAATGTATGAACAATGAAGTGTTTCTATTGTATGTATTTGCAATACACGAAAAAAATCAATCATGTATTATTGATATATGATTAATGTATTCCCAATATATTCTTACTATATGAGCAATATATGATCATTTTTACTATAGAAAGAAATTGATCAAAAATAAAAACTTAACAAATCTTTTGGTTTTTGTTTATATCTTGTTTATGTAAAATTATACATATGATAACAATAAAATTGTCTGAAGCTGAGTCGATGATTGAACCTTTGAAAGATATGCGGAGAGAGCTGACCGACGCAAGCCCGATCAGTCTGCTTTTTATTTTTTATGCGTCGTCGCGTTACCTGTTTATTTGCGTTTTTGCTGCCGACTCTCCTCGACACGTACGAGGACAGAGTCCTCCGCACAGAAGCATTATTAGGTCCCAATGATAGAGTCACGCTGCCGTACAAGCGATCACAACTGATCATTAGTGTAATTTTGTCGCGATTTTTTTCCTGCTCCGGTGCCGAGAAAAATGGTATATCTTTAAATTCATCATTTTTATTCATCATGGAATGTCAAGATGGGAAGAGAAATTCCTGCAGGTGATTATTAAGAACCGACGTTTTTACATCTTTGCCAAGGTTTTCAATTGCGAACATTCTCGCCTGATAGCGAGTGTAAAAAATTTTGATTGAAAAATAATTCCCCCCCCCCTGCGATTCGTTATATAATTGTCTCACAAGATTGACTGGCTTTGAATACACGCGCTTTGAAGTTAATATGACATTTAGATTTTTGTGCGTCAAGCAAGTCCGTGTGTAACGGTCTGCGTGATATAGGTCGCACATGTGTCACTGAGGGAGCGCCATTAATTCGTCTGCGGACAATAGAGATATCATTTCGGTGCGAGGGTCCTCTCGGTGGTAATAATAATTTATTAACGTCCTACGTGTAATGCGACTCGCGCGTTATCTGTAGCTCGCCCACGCGCTCGGCTACTCTCCGACCAGCGAGCGGCGGCCGATCGGGCGTCTGCCACGCCGTGGTAGCCAGTCGTCGCGGCTCAGTGCAATTGTCATTTATCGTTCAAACGATTTACGGTTTCGTTTGCAACACACTCTACTCTGCGATACACCCGGGTCCCGCCCAAACTTGGCACAATCCATCAAACGTTATCGCTCATATATCCTGACTCGTCGACACTCGCCGATGAACATGCTGCTTTTTGCAAGTATCTTCTGTCCACTGTGTAACGGGTCTATGTTTATTTATCCGTACCAGCCTGTCCTTCAGATGCTACCGATTTTTATAAAAAAAAAATTTGTTTGCAACAGCTTCAGATTAAAACAGCACATTGTAAGATATATGAAACAAAATTGTTATTGTTATCTGCATTGTTATCTTGTGATTTTTAATTTGTGCAAAAAAAGTCATTCTTATTTACACGCCACATTTATTTTTCTTGTACTGTTGATAAAAAGGAACAGGAAATACCTCGTATGTGATTATTATAGATGGCAGAAAATTAAATAATAAACGGGTGAAAGAAAATGAAAAAACATTTGTAAAATGATAGCTGTTAATAAATACATCACGGAATTGAGTGATTATTTTGAGGCTTTTTGCAACGTTTGTCCTAATCACTGAATAATGTATATTGTGAAGAAAAAAATTAATATTTGTTAATAACTTTCGAGCTACCCAGTGGCAAAAACAGAGAAAGTTGTGCCGCACGCATTCCGTGTATGATACAGCAAACTCTGATTTATTCGACGGAAAAATTCTTTTTCGTCTGGTTTTGTGGTTCTCTGTTATACATAGCCTGACACAAAGTGAAAGCCTCTGTCAAAAATGACACACCGGCCGGATTGTTTCGAACAACGTCGTGAATTGACTTATCCTTTCAACTGTCTCTCGGTTGTTCGGAATTAATCATTACTTTTGTGCGCGAGAAATGAATGAGGAATCAATTAACCCGCACTTATAGACACAAAAGTCATTTGAAAACCAATTTGGCGGATAATTGGAAGCAAAGCGAATCATAATTCGGGCTGTCACAATTGTTTGAAAAACGAGCCCGAGACATTTGAAAAGGAGAGAATGTTACCCTGCAAAAGAAATGACACAGTGGAACTAGCAACAGGTTGTCAGGAACGTTCGACCGGCGATGACGTAGTAATTATGAAACCTGCTGCTTATCACTTTGCGTTTGTCATATCCGGACTTTATAATTAAACTGTGATTATCCATAAAAATGTGATACACAATGGTGCATGCTAAATGGAAAAAAATTTTGTTAAACACGAAATTGAGTGACACAACTGTACAACTCATTTACAAGCTGACTTTTTTTTGTTACCCTAGACCGCTCTATAAGTCTTACTTGAAAACCAAAAGCCACAGAGCACGGACCCCGGATATCGTCACCTCATCTTTCATGAGCTTCGCCAGCGTAATACTGATCTCATCAGTCTCCAAGGGTGACTAGAATGACCTCGACGTCGGATCTAGACGGCGGATCTCAAAAGTTGCGACCATACGATAAATCGCCTCGACGGTCACTGAACTCTGCAGCGCTCTGGTTCTTGAACAGGACTTTTGATCAGCGTCATGTGTTTCTATTAACCATTTTACCATTGCCACTTTGAGCAGTTTGTCCATATTGTTTAGAAACGAAATTAACTTTATGAAAAATTAGTTAGAGTTCAAATAAATACATTTAAAAAACATTTGAGAATCGTCATAACAGACTGTTTGTAATTGTTTCAAACTTCATCTATTTAGAACAAATGAATTTTAAACAAGTTGGCTTCAAAAATGATTAATTTGAGAATAACTGAAAAACTGGATTTAAAAAACAATTAAACAAAAAATAACAAAATTGGATAGAACAATTTTTGTTTGTTTGTTTATAATTTTATATTAGATAACTGTTTACGAAAATGATTATAGCACAATGCTAACAGTTCTTGACAAATTAAATGGAATGAACGGAGTGAGAAAAAAGTAAAATGATCTGGTTCGATGAAGGAAAAGCTGCGTTCGAAAGGAAAGTGCTGTTTGAAGTGACGTGTAAATAAACGACGGGTTGATTCTGTCAAGTTTTTTTCCATGACGGGCTAGTTAAGGAAGTTGTGTTGTCTGCAACTACTCTTCACCCCAGTGGTCCGATTATTTTCGATATAATTTAACTCCCAACTTGGGCAATCGAATACAAAAATCGAGACAAACATTGTATCACCTTATCTGTCTCATTCGTTACGTTGGTTCTGCGAACACTCTGCAGAGTAGAAAACGTTTGAACAGAAATTTCATTCTTGATTCACGCGTGTGAACATTTTCGCAGACTTTATTTACAAACGCGTAAATGCATTGTGCCACTCTTATCAAATCTGACTTTTGAACCAGTTTTTTCAGTCGAATGTTGGCAATTATATAAAGTTAACAACTCACTCAGGATGAGGAAATTTCCACTTGCATTCAAAGTTCTCAGAAAATAGGTGACATTGGAATTTCTAACTTGTTAAACTGGAACCGTCGCGAGCTTTCTTGATAAAACGTCTCAATTTTTTCATTTCTTCCCGCGAAGACGGTAGAGAAGTATCACAAACGAGAAACTGTGTTATTCCTCTGTACCCAAATTGACCCCCATTTGTCTGAACATATTGTTTTTGTTCCAAACGTTGAAATTAACCTTACGTATTTTAAAAACATTCTACAAAAATCATTCCACTACGTCGAGGTAATATTTTTGAAGCGTAATGCCTTGTTATCAACACCCTGAAGTACTGCCCTAATCCAATCATTAAGGAATACGATCCAAAAGTTAACGGAAGTGACTGAGAAATGCGATAATAACGAAAATTAATAGGCCTATTAAATTAATTGTTTATGATTTATCAGATGAAAATGACCGCGCGGAACTAAAATTTAAATTCTATCGCTTGTATGGCGTTAAGATTACGCGTAATTAAATTCGAGATTAAAGTCAACCGGCCGATCGACGAAGCAGTGGCTTTTTCTTGCAGGTAGCTATTTTCCGTGACAAAAATCGGCTAATATCGTGCTGCGAACGTGACAAAATGAATGTGCGACCATGCATAAAACAGGTATAAAACATTTGTTTCGGTATTTTTGTCGTTGGTTTATTTTCTACAAGTGCAACCGCGCCGGCTTTTGGAATCGAAATAAATTGGATTATACTATCAAAACGAAAGAGAGCGCACTGCCACGCACCATCCATTTCACTGTTACAAACGATATTTCATATTTCTCATTTTGATAATACCTTTTATGCGACTACAATATTTACGCGGGGATAACTATATGAAATATGCAAATCCAATTATATCAGGTCCTAATCGTTGCATAACATACTTTTGATACAACTTTTTAAATTTAATTAAATTGCACTTTTCTTGTAACTTTAATTTCAAACGAAAGAATTTTCTAATTAATCGCTGCTCCTTGGAAGCAAAAAAACTAGAATCATTACTTTGTAATAAATCATAACAGTCATAATGTCTTAGTGCTGCGCGATAATATTTTATTACATCCTTGTAAAAGGAATCATATTGTAACGAGACGATTTGTCGTTTCCGCAAATCGGGTGACAAAAAAAGTTAAGAAAGCTATCTTTGAATTAAATCCCTTCCCTCTCTCCGGCACATTCATGAATTGAAAGGTGAGTTAACAATAAATTAGAGAATCGGTGACGATTTTGAAAAAAAAGGGGGGAAAAAAGTTAATGAATATGATGATTTTCCGTATCTTTTTATCATTTTATGCATAAAACACATGTTCAAAGTAATTATCATATTCGGCCATACACAATGCAAGAAACAGGTAGTCGCGGCCACGTGTAGACATTATTTATGGTCGTGCGTGCCACCCGAATATGTGTGCCGTGAGATGATTTTCGCTCGGCTGCTATAAAAATTGCTTCGGATCTTTTAAATAGAGGCAAGCATCTTGCGCATCTGGGTTATCGCGAATTTCGTTAACACAACGGAGAAAGAAACTCTCCGACAGCTCGCTCATAATTCTCGTGATTCCGTGTGAGGATGATTTTATACGGATCTCGTGATTTTGATTATCTTAATTCTCGCCGTGCGACTGCAGCAAAAATCTGGCCCACGGCGAGAGACAGCAATTACAATATACTTCGATGCTTATCTTCATTATAATTTTAAATTTCAGTTGATGTCACCGCTCACGTGATGCTATCTTGGATTATTTATTGAAACGTTTCATCGATTTTTATACCCTTCGTATACAAAAATATTACGTTCAAATGAAACCCAATCGACAGTTTTTTTTTTTTTTTTTTTCACTGAAATAATTATTTCATTTCATTTTATTCAATAAATTTTTACTTCGTAAGATCTGTGGTGTAAGATTATACAAAAACAATATCTTTTTCCAGCAATAGCGAAAAAAAAAATATATAAATGCGTGAAAAGTTTACGCCTGATGACCTTTGAACAAAGTGGCGTATAGAATGTACACAGAAACTATCAATTACATTTTCCATTAGATTAATTTTTATAATAGAAAACGGTATGAAGTAATTATTGGCAAACGCGCAAAACGGGTATATCTTTTAATGTGGTTTTCACCGCGGGGCGAAGTCAAAAGCCGTCGAAGTGAAGTGTTGATACGAACGACGTTTTCAGCGGAGCAGCACAAATATTGGTATTGCACTATGAATTATCGCGCCACTACCCCGAGAGAGACTCTAGAGAGGCAGGATAATAACACACCGTGCTAGGAGCAATATTTACGCGCGCATCTTCTTATACACTTCTCGCGCGCGCGGCTCTATGAAAGCAATCATGCGCGGTGTTGTTATTCAATACACATGCACACACGCGTGTGATTTTCATTCCGCGCGATAATATTTATGAACGCGGTAATGAATGTTAATGCTGGAAATTTGAGGTGATGGCATTTTTGCGCGCCAACCCAGCTGTGTCGTCGATGTGAAATAACACGGTTTGTTCCTCCATCGGGGCGACGCGTGTAAAAACGTGGCTCGGCAAAAATTGTGCGAGCAGTTGGTGTTTGCGATCGTATACAGGCGCGCGCGCTTTCTACACTGCCGCGTGGCTCGGTGTGTGAGTGCAAGGCAAGTGGCCTTACAAGGACGTGGTCACGCCGTGTCATGCAATACTTCTTTGCCTGTACACTTGCACGCATTTACGTACAGTGTCTACACGCTGCCATTTGAATGGGCCACGCGTGTGCCCGACAGCCCGTAACGACGGATTTTTACAACCTCCCGATTGTGAAAATACATCTAAATTAATTTATCGTAAAAAAAACGTCGTCTCGGGAGATAGTTTTTGCATCGAGTCACGCCGAGAGCGACATTTCGAGGGAAAGCCGCTCGCGAATTTGCTGAACGCGCACACGCTCACGCGCGCTAAATCTCCTATGCCTTATTTGCAAATCAGAAGGCTGCGCTCTATGTTTTGTGTCGCTCGGCCTAAGTGAGATTTTAATTCAAAGTTGAAGGCATGTTTTTTTTGTTTACCCCAGAGCTGTGTCCGCGTTACGTAACGTCGCGCACAGTTGCACAAAATGCAGTTAATAGTTAATTTGAAGAAAATGCAACCGATTGACATTTACATACAATGCGCTTGATTGCGCTTAACATAAAATGCAGCTGTGGATAGTCGCGGCCGTTCAATGATCCGAGGTATACAAAGTGCAATTAAATTGTATTTTTGCTTAAACGACGTTATTGAATTTTATGCAGTTGGCGATACGTGTGACTACAGAGGTGACTAATCTGTGTTTTCAACAAGTTGTAAGACACGGTTATAAAAAAAGGCCGGCATTTTTATCTCTGTGCTTCTGATTTCAATTGAACATTTTTTTTATTCCCCCGATGGAAAGTTGTCGAGACGAATATATTATTCATTTTGTTATGAGCAAAATAAAAGTATCGTGAGAAACTTGATAACGCACCATGGATAAAAAAAAGTGTAACAAAGTGATCGATGATAAAAAGAAATTTTAATTTAAACGAGCCTCATGAATTTTAATTTTGTATCTCGCGCATACACCGAAACCATATAACAGCATGTTGTCGGATTTTTGACAAAAACGGTAGAAGGTGTGTACGTAAGTTGGTTGCCCACAAAAGGGAGCAACGAAAATAAGCTGAGATGTCAGGTGAGGAGGCTTACGCCGCTCCCGGTTAAGGTTGATTGAGGTCGGTGGGTGGCCACACTGTGATGCGTCTGACATTGGATACACACCCTAATCACGGCCACACCAACCATTACGGTCAAATGCGATTTTAAGCGACTCGCGAGCGAAACCGAAGGCAAGACCGTTGTCCAATTTTTTTACGATATGGGCTATTCGAGATAATTTCGCCTTCCCAATTTCACCTGTTGGAGGGAAAACACACCGAAATTGATTGCTTTTTTGTTCAACGCCCAAAAAATCATACAGCGCACGTTATATATGTTTCATTACACTTTTGCGATAAAGTAAATATTAATCGGGACGTTAGCTCGTACTGAAATTTAATCCGACGGAAATGCCTGTTGCGAAATTGTGTACGTGTGGACAGTAATTTTACATAGTATGGGCTGAAAAATGTGTTTTAACTGTTATATGCGTTCACCTTAGATATATTATAACATCCTGTTAGCGTTAAATTTTATGGCACGCAATTAATTTAGTTTCTCATACGCGGCCTATAAAAATGAACTCGATCGCTTTCATTTCAATTAGTCGTGGTCGAATAAAAATCGTTGAACAACAAAAAAATATTTGTGATAAAATGTGAATGATAACCACAAAAAAACGTGTGCATTTATGAAAGTTCATCTTCAAAATATAAAAAACTTAAACTGACTGCAAAATGGTAGACAATAATACTTTTCTTTTTGTAAGCTAAATCATATTTCACGTACGTTGTCTTACAATGCTTGATGCAACGTTTTAAAAAACGTAACAACATTGTAAATTGCGCAGCATTGAAATCATTAACGAGCCACCGACACAAAAGAATAATTTAACTAACTCGTATCGATGCATTCAACAGAAATAATTAATTTCGATACTGAAGCTCGCAACACGTCAAACTTTCAATGGATGATTTACGAAACGTGAAAAGTCAATTAATATCAAGTAGCCAATCGACACTTTTGTGAATGCAAATATATCATTTATGGCCGATGTGTAAACGACCGCGGGGATTAGTCTTTGTTTTTATTTTTAATTTTTTATTCATTCGAGTAAAAAAGTTCAAGTTCAAGATCCTCTGCCGAAATTCGATTTATGGTAGGTCTTTTCTCTTTCGTGCGGTTTTATGCTCGCGAACAATGGTCGCCCACGCGTTACATTATTCGTTCTTCTCGGCGATTTATAGACGCTCGCTTTCTTTATTCCTCTCATTTTCTTGCCATCGCGACTCACGACTTTTCTCTCCCGCTGCCATTCTTCCCTGACGGTCATAAACATTGCAGCACACCATTCCGGCAAACCGCAGGAAACACGACTCGCGACGAGTTATGCTAATCCATCTGTGACAATCGACTCTTAAACTACTGCCAATAATGACGCCTGTTTCAATAAGGCCCGGAACGTTTTACACACGCTTTAACGCTGCACATATAACTAATGACATTTGCTTTTTAAAAAAGAAACTTTTCACGCACGATGTCCCACGGCAGAATTACGAGAACTTTTGTATACACACGTTTTCAGAAGACATTTATATTTTTCTATGGAAAAAAATTATTTCTATGAAAAATACTTTGTTTAAAAATAAATATAATTAATTCCATTTTGCTTAAAAATATTAAAAATTTGCCTCTCATTTTTATAGGCGAGGGGAAAAATGTGTATTGGGTGCATGAAATTCGTGAATATGGTGTGGGTGGTTGTTGTGGTACACATAAGAACACACCTACGTCTAACCGAAAATACATTTATTCATACAAGCGTCAGGCGTTGTATTGTATTCTGCACTTGGTCTGGGCTATACACAATGCAACGAAGGCGTTCCCACCATTCTTTCGCCAATCATGCGTGACATTCGTGTACGAAAGTTGTACGCTCGATAAGAACAAAAAAAAGTTCGAAGAAAAAATTGTTAAATTTTAAAGTTTGCGGCGTTACGCGTAACCGGCTATGAATATTGATGCATATTTTCAAAAAAACCATCAAATGCTTGGCTTCACTGGATTGCGACAGTTGCAATGATCAATTTGCATTGCCAAAAAGCGAGTTCAAAGTGTTGGACAAAAAATAAAACTATTCTTAAAAACCGTGTGATTGATTGAAAAATTGGCATTAAATTTTCAGGGTGCATTTTTTCAAATATAAAGAAACGTCTCACATATTTTATATGACGGCTCTTCGGTATGATTCATCGCAGATGTAAGTTTCATAAATTCGTCAAACCAAAGTGTCAAAAAAGACGTCGTGCAGGGTGTAAAAAGCACGATCGTAATTTACCTTGTAATTTAATTATGCCTTTCCTGATGTCGACAAATCATGTTTTTTTCTGATAAGTATAAGAACGATTATGCAGGATACGTCGCGCTGGGCCTTTAATCGACCAAGAGTACATCGGTTATTGACAAAAAAAGCCGTTAGAATGGATCACATAACGCAAAATAGTCGGATCGTTTCGATCTTTGTGCGGAGGTTGTAGTGATCGATGTTTTATTGATTGGCGAGTACAGCGTTTGTTTCCTTTTAGGATAGATCAAGCATGCGAGACGTTCTTGATACCACGTCTCGCAAAACTTGCATCCCAGCATTCCCGAGCAAATGCGATCTTCAATAACTGATCCTATTAACAAAAATAATAAATGTAAAAAATAACCTGAAAACGAATGAATCAGTTAAAGTTTATTAATTCGCATCTCTAATTTGATGTTTTTTCAAAATAAAATCTCTTTAATATCTATTTATGTATTTTCATAAAAATAATGCTTAACAAATTGTTATTTAACAAAAATAAGGTAATTCTCATGTTATAAAAATGTATCTTAAGAGATTGAATAAAAATATAGATACATTTATGTTCAACCATAAGTGTTTCTTCCTTTCAGGTAATCCCTAACTGACCTTTCAAGTAAGCCTGGAACGAAATTACAGGTTTTTATTCTCGGAGCGGTGCTTCTGCCAAATAAGATAACTGGTCGTAGGCGTTTAGTATAGGAAAGAGAGGTTCTTTATAGTGACACTTCGGTCACTAGCCGACATGTAGTCTGAAACATAAATCAAATTATCGCTTCGAAACAATTTTAAAAAAATATATAATCAACATTGTCACACGTTATAAATTATTTTTTTCCCACATTGGAAATTTCAAAAACAAAACTTTTACACAAATCATAAAACTGATATTGATACTTTTGTAATTTTTTCGCTTTTGTTTATTTTGTATTAAAACAATGTTCTCTTTCATATTGTCTATAGTTTTTTTCTTTTCTTTTTTTTTATAATTTGTTTAATGCTTTAATGATTTTGAATGCTGTTTTAAAAAGTCATCTCTTCGTACTCAATCAAAATAAAATATTACTACCTTTACCCCAGTATTGATTACGAGGTGTCATAATGAATGATTGCAAAACTGTCAGCTAGTTAGAATAGCGATGTGTTGGTAAAAATAAAGTACTATAAATAGCTGAAACACTGCTTGGTCGAGTGCTCGCGGATACGCTGCAGTGGATTTATCGATTTTAAAGCTGTCTGAGTGTCAAATTTAGGGAAAACACAAGTTGAAGATGAAAACAAATAACTTTTCATTGACAGCATTACAAATCAGATTTGTGATCCAGTTCACCGATTCCATCATTAACCTTACATTATACTTTATATCTCAAGTGAAAAAAAAAAAATAAAATTCAAGTCACATTTTCAATTCATTGATTAAATTTTTTTAATGAAAAAATCAGAATAATTTTATTGAGAAATCGATCAGTTGGATGAGAAAAATTAAAGTAGGTCGAACTTTTTATTTCAGGATGCAATTTTGTATAATTTTGTCAATTATAAAAAACTGTTTACGACAAAACGGTTTCTTAGACACGTTTTTTTAACGAGCAAACCTTTCGGTTCATTTGTATAGAATAGATTGTAGTAAAAGATCGATTTAGATTAGGAGCATTACAGACAAGTGTAGGTGGAACTACACTTGTTCCACTTCCATAGGTTGCCTCGGGTGAAAAGTTGCGTAAGCTGTTCTAGCCTGAAGGAAGAAAAAAAATTCTATGCAATATTATGAAGCGACGAGAGTAAACGCGCAAACAAAATAATTGCTCAATGTACGACTATATTGTGTACGGTTAAAAAAATATTATATAATAATAACCTCAGTTGCTTGATGAAGAGTTGTCTCGTAATTTTGTGTATTTTGAAATAATGTTAAGAAAATAAATAAAACATCCTTTTTATTTACTATTTAACTTGAATAAATTTTTTTTCTAAACGCATTGAAACTTGATGAACAAAACTGTATACTTGGACAAAACTTTAATTACCCAGCCTTGATTTTAATGACCTGGATGAAAACCGAATACCGATTGAAAAGTCGAGCGCAGCAATTTCCAACATTGTTTTTGTGTCTGCATTTTCAATATGAATAATTTATAAATACGGCATTTTATAGCAACTGTAAAGACCGTTTGTTTTTATCAGTGTGTGTTTCTTTTTTCAAAGAAAAAAAATGCCTGGCACGAATGTCGGTGCTGCACATCGGCACCGCCGGTGATTTTATAATTTCTAATGGAGCGTACATCGGTTTTTTGCTGCGCCTAGCGTACGGCACAGCAATAATTTATCAGTGCAGACATGTGCCCTGCGTCGGCGTACATGTCTAGAGGATCGCGATCGCCAATAAAAAGGTCGACGATCATGAACAGCCGAGTGTTCAATAAATCGACGTTTGGTGTGAAAGCGTCCAATTCACATTTTTGCTCGGCCAAAAGCGATGAGAGACGTCGGGACATTTGGTACAAACCTATTATTCACCCATAAATAGCCTCTTTACCAAACAATTAACTTCAGACGACACAAGCTTCCATCCCATCGAAGCCTGATTAGTTAAACAATTAATCTTTCACCTATCCGCAAGACAAATTAATTCGATAATTATTTATTCACAAAATCACTGGTACTTAAACAATTGCTTCAATGAAAATTGCGAAATATTTTTTATTCGAATCGAAGCGTACTTTTTTGATTGAATATTTCATCCAATAAAAACATTATTTACAAATATAATGAAAGAGCAAATCATTAGATCTTTATATATAGAGAAAAAAATGGATGCAAAGTGTGTTGAGATGTAAAGTTTCGTGTAACACTTGCCAATTTGATAGTCGTGCCTTGAATAATATGAGAGGCAAAAAAGTTTAATATTCTTTGTCGCGTTCTAGGCGCCCGGCATAATTCTACGTTATGATACCTAATTTACCGCAGATGTTCATTAAGAATAGGCTCAGTTCGTTAGGCGTAATCGACATAAGTCCACCGAGAGAGTGGGAACAAAAACCGCATCCCGGACAAGAAGACGGTCGATTCGCTAGGCTGCTGATTTTATGAAACTCATCGTCCAGTCTTCTAATGCGTCATGAAGCACGATTGTGCGACGCAACATCAAACACGGCAAGTCATTCTTTATTATCTGTGACATTAGAAAATAATCGGCTGTTAGATATATTATATGAAGAGATTGAATTTCCAATGCTTTATGTGAATGTGGTGATAAATTAGTATATTATGGTTATGACGAGTGTGTTAATGAAAACTATGGAGTTTATGTTTTCGCACTTTTGTTTGTGTACTTAGGATGATGATTAAATATACCTCGCAACTACAAGATGAAGCGAGAGATGAAGAGTTGCTTCAGAGTATGTTTCGCACGAAGTTTCAATCGTGCCAGTAAAATACAATCCTTCTGTGTGATATTAATAAAAAGAATTCCGTTTGCTCAATCTGACGTTATACATCAAAGAAATAGTGACACCTGTCTACTCAATAGAAAGAAGGTTTAAATTTAATTTAAAAGAAAACATTTGAAATGAAATTGAACAAAAAAGTTTCACTTAATAATTGTGAAACAACATGCTTTGGTACAGAAAATTCGTCTCTAAGTTGTACTGAAAACAATTTGCAAAATCTTTTAATTGTTTTGAGGAAAAAATGCGACATTTCCTTAACACTTCTCCTTGACTTATTTTCGTCTAGTTTTCAGCCTTAGATGTGTACTACGTTTGAAATGACGGCATGCAAGAATGTCTGCCATTTTCCTTTTTTTCGAAATTGATAGCGCTTCGAGGCATCGACAGTTTTTCTTCACATGAAGTTGTTCCATCGGTGATTTAATTGTAATGCGAAAAAGGGATCTAAGTGGAATAATTGACAACTCTGTTATTTTTCGTTCAAAAAATTATATTTTTTTTTCTTTCATTCTGGCACGTTTCGTAAACACAACATCAATTATAAATTAACTTACACAATCATCGCCAATAATAATATAATTTACACAGGATCACCAAAGGCGAAAATACACTTTCTTCATCGTCTTCTCGTCGCTCTACAAAAATCAACAAACTTCGAATTTCTAGACAGAATTGAGGATGAAAAAAAAAATAAAAATAAATAATAAAAATAAAGCAACTTTGTTTCCATAAAAAATATATTTCGAACCTTCGTACGTACAAAATGACTCGTTCCGAAAGAAATTCGTAGTAATAAACAAAAATAATTGTTTTAAAAAACGTGTGCGAGCTTTGACGGAAAACTGGTGGGTTGAATAATTATTATGAGAGAGGATAACAAAATAAATAATAAAAGCGTTAAACATGGTTAATCACTTATCAATGTAACTAGCCAAATAATATTACTGTGAATAATAGAATAATATTAATGATATTAATAATGTAAGAATTGTAACTAATAGTTAAAAATAAAAATGATATAAGTCTACATAAAATAATTACAAGAATTTGTGCGCCACGAAATTGTGTGCTATTTTGTGCAAATTTCTAACGAACTGCTAACTTGATGATTTTCAGGATGAACAATTTTTCGCAACCCATGAGATGAGACATGATTAAAGAGTATTTGAATAATAAAATATATCCGTTAATTCGTACAAAAATAGCACAAATTACAAATGAGAACGCGCACTTCAAATTCAGGCATTAGAATGATTTCTTTGAAATCTCTCACTTGGTGTCTCGATGCTTCATTTTTACACCACAAATGCAGGAGAGGTCTCAAAACCTCAATGTACAAAAATATACAGGTCGCAATGACAAACATACGCCGTAGATTAACTAACAAATCTTAGTTATTTATATTATATTCAATTTTTCATTCATTTATCACGTATATAATCGCTTATTATTCTAGCCAATATGGCCGCTGTACTTTTCATTTGAGTATGTTTCGTCGTTAATAATGGCAAGATTGATTCCTCGAATCCGCCTCCAAGCGCAACTGATGGCATTTGTATATCACTGTCAATATTCATTTCATGTCAAATAAAAATTGATGATATCAACTCAAAATTATTTTTGTGATGAGAAAAAAAACACGCAATGAATCTGTTGCGCAGATTCATGCATACCATTCTGACAAAAGTTCTGGATCGAGTGAAATTGTGTAGAGCCGAAAATGTGACTTAGATTTTCACTTTTGATTGAAACACTTTAAGAGGAAACAGTCATTTTTCGTTTAACCGATCAATTAAGTAGCAGATCGCCTTGGGAATTTAAGTCCTGACATCATGCCCCGCACGATTAAAGCTTTTTTCAGTCACTTTTCTTTTCTCAAAAGAAAACTAAGTATTAATGCTAAAATTTAAGTAAACACTACGCTAATAATATCAACGGCTCTAACTTTTTATGCAGGTACTTTATACATTTACACTCGACGTCCGAGACAAAAAACTTAACGACATATTTAACAATCAATCCCCGGATCTAAAAGTACAAAAGTTTTCAAATGATGACTGACTACAAGTGAGATGTTACATAGAAATGATAATTTCATTAACATATTGACTATCATTACAAGATTATATTTATAAAACATACAAAAGTCTAACGCGTGTATATAATATATGTTTTGTTAATTTGTCGTTAATCATCGCTAACCTAATTGAGATATTCGTTTCTTAGCACTTGTTATTTGAAAATAATTTGAGACGAACGGTGTGTAAACGTGAGAATCGGCGTCGTTTTTTCCTTGGTCATGACTTTTATTAAGTTAAGTATATGGAGAGATGAATTTTGTGAATTGAGCTTGTATTAATTGGTGCAATTAAACCGAGGAGCACTATCAGATCTTCGCTTTCTAGACAGACATTTTTTTTTTCATTTTAGGAACAACGTAAATATCAATCAGTTTTTATTACAAATTTTTATTGTAAACAATTGAGCTCAAGGTGTTGTCCTCGATTCAATCAAGCAGCCGTTGGCATTTTGCATGAAAAAAAAGGAAAAAAAAATCCGCAGAGTTTCTGTTACTTTGCGCTGTTCTGAGTATGTACATCGTTGAATACAAAGTATATCGCAGGAGAAAAGTTACAGATTAGTTGGCTGGGACTGACCGTAGAAACTTGGCACATGGTAGACATACATTTGCGTGATTGGCGCACGGTAAACCGTGAAACACGAGGCACAACGAAGGTTAACTGTTAAGAGCAACAATATACTTATATTAATTTAGATTTTTGTTAACAAACTGACAACGATTTTTTCGACGCCTTTTCGAATAACATTTCTAAACTTCTTTCATATCAATTCGCTCACATATGCCTCGAATTTTTGTTAATACAATTTGAAATTGAAAAAATAAAACGCTCCGCATAAAACTAAAACACAATTTTTTTATTTTCAATCGACCAACAAAAAAATTTTGTCAGGATAAATTCCTAATTAACTTTAAAAATATATTAATGACTGGCCAATAAGATAATTTTCACAAAAAAAGAGCTTAAAATTTTTAAGTACACATTTGATATTAGTCAAGTCGACGTAACTGACTCGTTTGACTTTTCTCAATAATAGCGAACCAAACGTAGAAGATTGTAAGCAAGAGAAAGAAGAAAGTAATACATAAAAATTAGATTATGAAATACATGAGTAGTAATAATACTGGTCGACGGTGCCTTCGTATAACGAACGCAACAAGTCGATTATAACAAAACACAAAAAAATCGTAAAACAGTCTTCGGGATGTGGAATGAGAGTACTCGCTCGATTTTTTTTAATTAATTACGTTACACATCGAAGAGTATTAAAAACAAACCTTCAATTCATATAGCGAAATACAGTCTCACAAGTGATTTTGTACTGACCTTAAGATTTTTTTTCAAACATTTGATTGATGAAATGCTTTTCAGCAATGCTTTACAAACCAATTATTTTTTGTTCGAATAGAAAAAAAATACTTGATTGAATATACGAGAGAACCTCTCACATCCCATTATTACAATCGCCTAAAACGTACGAAGGACGCTGATTTGCCAAGACAACAAGTAACATTATTAATTCGGTTTACTTGTATACGCAGACGTCATTTTGTCTCAAAGTGAATAACAAAATATATAAATTCAGTGGTCCCGCGTGAAACCCTAGGCACTTAATCCGAGTGGTCTGAGCAAATCGGGTTTTCCCTCTTTATTTTTGAAGGCCGGAAAAACTCACCAACCCATAGAAAGTAATTACCGACAAACAAAATCATAAATACAGGTATTTACATCGTAAGCGTGAATCCAAATTCGATACCAACTGCCCAAAACATCGATAACCTTTCCAACTCGCGATGATATTTTTCCGGCCCCGATAAGACTACCTAATCAACCTTTTTTTAGTAACTTTTCATTTTTATTTTCAATTGTGGTTAACAAACAGCAAATATCTCTATGAAACGGGTCATTCCATCTTGATCACAGTAGGTGAAGACCTAACTTGTGACGCGAAGGACGTGGGGCTATCCGGAGCTGGGTTGGGCTCAGTCTTGGGAGTCTGCACGTCCAAGTACCTGGCGTGAGTCCTCATGTGCCTGGTGATCATGTCCCGACGGCAGGCCGCGTAGATGCACTGCGGACACTTGTAGGGCTTCTCACCGGTATGAGTTCTTTGATGGGTGCTCAAGTGGTCCGACCTGCTGAACACTTGGCCGCACACTCGACAAGTGTAGGGCTTCACTCCGGTGTGCAGTCTCATGTGTCTGGTGAGCATGTCCGACCTGGCGAAGCTGCGCTTACACACGTCGCAGAGGTAAGCCTTCGCCGAGGAGTCCTGGGAGCCCTGTCTGCGATGCCTCGATGCCATGTGCTTAGCTAGTCGATCATGCAGACTAAACATCTGGCCGCAAACTGGACAGACGTAAGCAACATCCGCACCAGGAGGCATCTCCTCAACGACTGGGGACACTTCCAAGTTATACCGAACAGCGACGCTCTCCTTGGTTGTGGGGGACGCAACGTCGCCCCGAACTACTGGCACACT
This sequence comes from Trissolcus japonicus, assembly GCA_030522925.1. Classification (NCBI taxonomy): domain Eukaryota; kingdom Metazoa; phylum Arthropoda; class Insecta; order Hymenoptera; family Scelionidae; genus Trissolcus; species Trissolcus japonicus. The sequence goes on from JAPYZS010000471.1 coordinate 37,751, forward strand.
GACGGAACCTCTGGTGACAATACCGGGTGGTAGGATCTGCAAGGCACCCAGGGGCCTTCCGGCGGTGAGGTTTTTCATGGACAGATCCAGCGGTGAGTCCTGGGGACTTGTCGAGTCGTCCAGGGAGTTGCTCCAGGTGGTCTGGGTGCCCACAAACATGGCGGATGGAGGTCGCTCCCAACCGGGCACGTCAGAGTCCGAGTGGCTCCGTTTGCGTGTTATGTCCGGCAGGTATTTGGTGTGCAAGTAGTGCTCGAAGCTACAGGAAGAAGGCGACACTGGTGTGAGAGGCGTCAAACTCAGCGGAGTCAAGGGCGTGAGTGGGGTCAGCGGGGTCAAGGGCGACGCGGGCGACGGCGGCAACATCATCGGCGAGGTGGAACAGTGCACGCAACTGCAACCGGTGTAGATCGGAGTGGGCCTGTGGTTGCTGTTCCTGTGATTCTGATGATGAAGACTGTTGTTGTGCGCCACTCCGTTCTGGCCGCCGCTGTTTCTGAGGTGATTGTTGTTGTGGATCAGACGGTCCTCGTCGATCGGCGAGGACCTGGTCTCCTCCTCTTCCTTCACCCGCAACGACTGGCAGCCCACGTCCGTTGCGTTCGTTGAGGTAGACTTCGGCGAACCAAAAACGTCCTCCTCTTCCTCGGATGGCACGGACGATGACCCATCGTAACGAGTGGCGAATTTCGAATTGGACGGCGAACTACGATGGGCCTGCAGGATATCCACCACCTGCGACAAACGTTTTCGTTTTCGTGTGTTACGGTGGTTTCGGTTGGCCGTTGCTGCCAGGGTGTTGTTGTTGGTACAGGATAACAGAAGCGGCTTGGCTGGACCCGGTGGCGCGACGGCGGCGTCCTCTACTGCGCTCTCGGCCATCGTCATCGAGGATGCGCGGCACCCGCCGCCTGGGCCCCGTCTACCGCCTACGATTCCGTCTGCAACCACCGTGACACCTTCCTCTCCTTTCTGTAACAAACAAGTCAAAAAACAATTGAAATGCTGTATTTATTTGAAAATATTTTATTATTTCGATCATATTTTTATTAATAGTGCAATTGAAAAAAATTAAATTAAATAAATAAATAAAAAAAGAAGAAGATAAAAAGAAATTAATTTTAAACAAATAATTTGAAAACATGGTTTAACTTGAATGTGTAAAAAAAGATCAAGTTTATACTAGTATCGTTGAACGAAACTATTAGGTTTAAACTTGTGGGTGACATTGTTTTGAGGTTATAATTTACAATGGAATAAAAATATGACAACCATTTTTTGACGGGCTCGTTTTCAGCATTGAAACTTTGTACCTTATTCATGTGTCATGTCTCTTCTAATGATTGAATTATGAAAATGTCCACCTCTCTTCTTAACACGAACAAATTATAAAACACGATTCACCTTGTACTTTGATTGACAATGCGGACTGATCAGATCTCCAACTCTACTAATGAAATGACAATCGACTTTCAAACATTTTTTTTACAAACATGGAAACTGTCAAAAATTACTATTTAGAAATTTTAACAGAAAAAAAATCATGTTTCGGTTTTTTTCTTACATAAAAACGTTTTGTAACTTTTGAAATATAAATGTCTACACAACTTGTAAAGATCGTAATCAAAAAAATCGTGAGATAAAATTCAAAATCGCTCGCAGCCTATCTTTCAAATCTTGTTATTATTAATTTATCTGGAACGGCTAGTCGGCAATATTTTATTCAAAATCTGACAACTTTCTATGGTTAACGATGGGCTTACACACATTTAAGTCGCGCATTTTATATATTTAAATTCAAAGCACCGTTCGTTCGAATGAAGAAAAAAAACCTTCAGCGATCGTTTATTCAGTAACAGTGAATTTAATTTCGTCGAGTTTATTTTCAAATGCTTTGCGTTTAATCAAAGTAATTATGACCAACATTATTGCCATCAATTAGTTTTCTTTCATATTTTATATAAATTAGCGTTTATTTTTGCTTATCAGTATTTTTTCATCATCCCATTTCTATGAGCAATTTCACGTCAATTTATGACAATTTATCGATTTCCGTCACTTTTGCGCGGTCCATTAACTGCTCCAATGATCCTGCTACTGTACGTGCAACTGTCTCTATCGCGCATTTTTCACCAAACGCGCGCGGAAATTGCCGGCAACTATTTTGCGTGCACCACGTGCCTCCTACGATTTGCTTGAGTGCCCGTCTGGCCGCGGCTTTTTTTCTTTTTTTTTGTAAACAGCGCAATCCGCGCACTTTTCTATCCCCCCGTTTCCTCGCGCAACTTTATGACGTTTCATTAGAATAACGACGTGATTTATCTCGAGATAACTTTGTTTTTATCTTTTCAACATTCTTCTAAAAGTTTTCCTCTGGCATGAAACACAAACATAAATTTTATTACATTTTGATTATATTATTTCATCATCACTTTTTTCAAGTAGTTTTTTTTAACGCATCTGAGAATGAATTTACAATTTCTAACGACGAACAAAAAAAAGAAAAACAGTACGAGCAAAACAATGAAGTTTTAATGAATCGCTAAAATTAACTCTAAAAGGGCAGAGAGACGAAAAAATGGTCGCGAGCATGCGAACGTAAAGGTTCTACACTCGACATGAATCCATCTGGCCTTTTTCGAATTTAATGTAATGCGAGAAATAATTTGTCTCGGTACGGTTTTTGCCATGAAAAATGAGGAAAAGTCGAGACTAACGATCGCTTATCTAAATAATTCGCGTATCGCAAAACCACCGCACACCGCGCGCCGGTGATCCACGTCGCTCCATTTACCAATTACGTACACTATGTCTATAGCCTTTCTTGGCGCGGATCCTATCCTTGCGGATCCTTAATGACTCGATCGTGAATCGCGAATTCATGAGATCTTTTTCTTGCCTCTTTTTCCTTATCGGCCACGCATCTCAACGGCACTCATCGGCGCATTCAATTGTCTCGTCGATCTGCACCTGAAACATCTCTCCGTGTTTTCATCAATCGGCGCTTATCACTTTTCTAATATATCGCTTTTAGCCCGACAAATTGTACCCGCTTTTTTTTCATCCTTTTTTGCCTCTCGCGCGTTCAATTCCACAAATACCATTTACGCGATATAATTTGACGTCTTTTTTAACGACTTGAAATTTCCTTTTTCCCTTGACCGATTTCGCGTCACAAGAGCCTCGGGGAAGAGGCGAGAAAATGCCGCTGATTACTGCCATAAAATTCAAAAAGGGAGCTCGTAAACGGGATACGCGCCCCGGGCAAAACAGGTCCCTGGAACTACGCGTGGGCGTATATGGATTAAAGGTGCGTGCACAACACCAGCAGCTCTTTTTCTCAGCGAGCATTGTATATACAAACCCGGCGGAGTTTTATGACTCGGCGACGACATTTTCCATCAACCGTAAATTATTCATCCGCGATCGTTATTATTAATCGCAGATTGCGGTCTTGAGATAAGTTAGGATAATGTATAATAACGACCGTTCATAATTGCCGATTTATCGCGTTAATAAACGCAAATACCGGGGATCGCGAGCGTTGGTTCATCGATTGTCGAATCAGCGTTCTTTCGTCACGAGACCATTAAAATCATTGGTTTGAGCGTAAAGAAATTTACGATCTTGCTACTTGAAAAAAAATGAACAGCTTCTGAATAACCCTTTCTGAATCGCGATCTTTGAAATGGCTTGTCCAAGGTCATCGGCTCTTGTAGTCATCGGACACGCTGCATGCGCTTGTCGCGACCTGTTTTTTTTTTTTTTTTTTTTTTGTTATTTTAAATTTAAGTGAGAAGAACAGATGATGAATTCGCGTTTTGCACATTATGGGAAAGGATGAACATTGATTGCAACGTTTGATCCGAGGGAAATGAAATGTTCGAAGGAATTCAGTTTCAGTGCCCAGCGAGGAGAAGAAAAGAGAATATGCTAGCTGAGCGAGGAATGCCTCTCTGAGAGGCACCTGTAACCGGTGCTCGACGAAAGAAGCAGAACAGGTTAAAACGCGACGGGCGTGGGTGGGGCGGTTGATCTTTTCCCGCTTGCTTGTACGTGCACAAGCGTATCGTTATGTGTAAGCAGCCGTGTCGGTGTTGGTAAATGTTTGCCATCAGGATACACATACACATGCTGGAGGGAGGGAGAGAGAAAGAGACTGACTCCCGAGATATCAAGCCCTGTCCTGAGTGAAAGATACAAACTTTGTGCAAACGAGAGCCAGAATAACTTATATGTGTAATTTGACTTTTTAACTCGCCATGTTGCATCGATAAATGGCTTGAAATTTATCATTGTTCTTTAGTGGCTTTTGTACCGCAATCTTCGGGATCATTTGAATGTCACGCAAAAGAAATGAATGGATTTCATGTTTGCTATCAAGAGAGGAGAAAGAAAATTTACTTATTAAATTTTTTTGTATCAAAAAAGATAAATAAATAAGCATACAAAATCTGTCTTTTTTATTGCTGTTTTGCTGTGAATTTTAATTGCTGTTGATTTCATTATGCGAGATGGCACGTTCGAATAAGTTATTTCATTAATTTGTTACAATTTTGTTTCAGTTGTTTCGTTTGGTTTCCCTACTCGAAAAATTGCGACGCAGGATAAAAAGCGTGTACGAATTTGCATACCCTGTATACACTAAAGTAACATGTGCTGTGGTTTGGTACAGCATATACATTGTCGTGCCCCTCTCGCAGAATGAGAATCGCCCGGGGGCAGCAGCATCGGATCGTAACAACGCTCATCCGCTACCAAAAAACCAGCCGGGCTACTGAAGAGCCGGGATAGATGAAGCACTCGCTCCGGGTAACAGAGTCGACAGGAAGAAAACTACTGCGGCTACCATTATTTTATGAGGATGGTAGGAAAAAAAAATTGGCACACATGATCTTGAACCGCACCGCGGCATAAAATATCATTTTCACAAGCAAAACATGAGATTGCACATCTTTATTGAAATCAATATAAACTTTATGGACGCTTTTTAGATGGCGGAGAATTATATGCACTGGATCTATCTAAAACATTAAAAGTTTTATTAGCTGAAAAAGGTACGTGGCGAACGTGCGATGACGCGTTTCTCGCAGTCGATGTGTAGAGGATGACAAAAAGAGGAAGTGGTCTGTACTAAACGAGAGACGGGTTCGCGGAAAGATGCCGTGGAGGAGGAACAGCTCTGAGGATTCTTGAGCCGTCGCAAGTCCATAGGCGAAAACGCTTCTATGGAAGACAAATGATGGGAGCCGTGCGCTCTTTAAATCAACCGTCAAACCTGGCTGGTGAAGCACAAATTATACCGTCGCTGTATCGCGATTAATTAGCAACCGATATACTGACGACGATTATCGCATCGGTTTTCACTAGAACCGAGCATATTTTTTCACGCGCAAAACCAGAAAGATCTTTTGAACCTTCCATTGGTATCTAGATAAACACAGCAGCCTTCACACATCTCACATTTGTATGCAGAAATGATTTTATACTTAATTTTTAACATTCATTTATTATTTTGAGCCTCTTTCTACTAGTTAAAAATTGTTACAATATATTTCACAATAAATTATAATTTTTCGTTTAACGTATATTTACGTACGAGAGAATAAGACAGGGACGCTTCTATCGTCTGGCGATTTTGTGTGCGCAGAGTAAAAGGCGCGACGGCGGAGCAAACTTTCGCAAGAGAGAAAAAAAGTTTGTTAAAAGATTTGTCCGGTAAAAATTAATTTCAGACAATTAATGCATGGCACCATTCCAAGCCCGGCAACTTGGCAACAAGCACTAATGGTTGCCTACGTCGCCATAAATTTCATTGTACTTAGCCATGTGCCGTGTCGCACTTGATCACCGGTACGAGTTTTAATTATAATTTTGTGGTCGCGAAAAATCGTTATCTGTGGGCTCGACGAAGATCCGAGGTATAGAAACGGACGACCGTCGATGTCCGCGCTCCGTTACAAATATAAACCCCCAGGCGAATTGGAACGCGCTCGACGAAGATCCCGGGCGCGTTTATCGCGAAAACCTCTCGAAACCGTAAAAATTCTGGGCGCCAATCGTGAGTTCGGCATAAATCCAGCGCGCACCCACGGTAACGCTCGGTCGGCGCATAAATTGCGCGTTTGTCAGCAAGGATCTGTGTGTAAGTCATCGATGACAAGGTGCAAAAATTTTAAATCGTAAAAATGAAAATAAAAAATAATTGAAATTATAATCCTCGTGATGTTTTTTTAAGATGATATTAATGCGCAACATTATATTTATGTAATTCAAAAGTGGCACAAATGAGAAGCAGCGAGAAGAAACTTGCGCCTCCGACGCCGTAGAGGAAAAACGTCTGCTTAATTTACGGGCGGGGATCCCATGCCGAGTTTAGGTTTTTTTTCTCACACCTTAATCGACAACAATCGCTGAATTATCGTCTGGCAACTGCGTAAAGAATTTTCATTCGCCGAATGCCTTGCTGATTGCGATTTGTTGAAAAGTTAAACTTATTTCATAACCTGCGAATACGTTTTTTCGAGGGAAATAAATTCTCAGCGACGCGAAGAAGCTCGACGATGCAAAAGCGTGTAAAATAATCACATCGTAAAATTGATGCGTCTAAGAATAAAATAAATCTTGGTTTGATATGGAAATTTGATAACAAGACTGGGAGTTAATTTTAGGCGCGTGCTTAAAATGATCAGTTGTCGTTGTGCGGACGGTCACAACGCTGCGGTATATATTTCCCTCGGACAATGTCTCATCTCGGTAGCGAGTCGAACAGACGTTATCGCGTAATTGCGGGTTAATTCGAGGCTGGCAGCGAGAGAATCACAATGTAGGCGACTTCTTAAACCTGTCTCGTCTCGTTTCTCGACACGCAAACTTCCACCTCTGCGCTGTCGGTCCACGTTCGAATTGCCACTCCGACGCGTGACTGTCAGACTGTCAAAATGCAATTCTATTTTCAACCGGTGCTCTGGCATTGAATTCTTATCTTGTAACACCGTTTCAAATCGTATACTTCAGAATAATAATAAATAACGAATGTAATCCACTTCTTTCATCATTAAAAAAAAACAAATTGTTGAAAAAAAAGTCTAAAATTAAGACACATCTCGTCTAAAAAGTATATAAAATGATAAAAACAAAATAAAAAATAAATATATAAATAAATATATATATAACGGATGTTTATTTCCATCAGGATCGTGTCTTAATTTACGGCATTATCCGAGTGAAAAAATTTTACACAAATATCAAATATTATACTTTTATTTTGCACTTGTTTTTGTAACGATAAAAAGTGTACCTTAGAAGACAGAAAAATTGTATCGGCAACACGGAGAAGAAAGAGCGAAGAGAATGCGTGCAAAAATAATGTATAGCGGAAATAATGGGAGCGGAGTCGGAGTTATACGCTTAATGATATTACACACAATTCTATCCTTCATCTCGATTGTGTATAGCATTAAAGACGCGTGAGGCGCGCTTAGAAGACACACGTCGCCGGCGGGAGCGCCGCTCACACCGAGGCCGCGGTGAGCGACGACGAAGCGCCTACGGATACTCGGCACGGCGCACTCTTGATTGCGTTACGCTCGTAACTAATGTGCCGCTGCCATTAGGCGCTATTTTTCGTAGCTCGTATCGTTGTTGCTACCAGATGCCCTCGGCGAGCGGCTGCATTCATTAGCATTGTCAATAGCATATCGTTGTGCAAATTTATATGCATCTCCATCCAAGAAGTTGTTGTTATCTCGGACGTATTTACTTATCACTGCTTGGATACAGTTATTACAGTTCAATCGGGAGGCTTTACGTAAACGCGCCGAGGCACCGCGCAGATTCATGTCTTTATAAACGAATCTCCCGGCGCAGAGCGAATGATGGCACTGATTTGCAAAATCGTTATCATCGCGCGCAACAGTTAGATGCGCCGAACGAATATTAATGGACATTTTGATAAGTGTGCTTTTCAGGTGTTAAAAATAGATTGGGCTAATTAACATATAGGCGGCACCGCATAACGATGCCAATATGAAACGTGCACGAGATATCGCGCCGTGTATATGACAGCGCGGCGCTCTTTTCGAGGGATTACTTAGCGCTGTAATGACGATCGCTCGGCAGATGGCGGCTGTGATAAAAGTCCGTAACCGGTATAGGTGTACACCCTACCACACGATGCCGTATTGGATTGTGCACACTCTCTAACGTAATAGACATTCTCCCACACAAACAATGGCTCGACCCTAACTTCTTCATCTTCTCTCAACATCAAACTAACGATTTTAATTAAGATTCGAACACCTAATTGCGCGTTTGAATTTTCGCGTCAATTGACAACCGATTAACAGATCGCCGATCTCCGATTGTTTATTCGTGTCTGATCGCGATCGACGTTTATCGATCAGTTGCGCGAGCTCGTGTGTGTTTATGTGTCGCCTAAGAGAATGAGCCTCGTTTGTCTGCGCTCTTTTGTTTTTCGCGTTGCCTTGGTCTGACTCTCTGTCAGCTACTAAGGGCTCTCTTCCGTCCAGATCGATGCCTTTGATACCGATTTATCAGAGAATATATATATGTATATACCGAATCAATAACACACCGGGAACGCAATGTCCGTTCCGTCTTTATCTTTCTGCGCATAGCTGATGTTCTGTAACGTTAAAAAGTTTGTTGTGATGCCTCCCAATCGTGAAAGAGTCAATAGACGATTGATTTTAATAGCAGTTTAGATCATTTCACTTGTTTTTGCATGTGAAAAAATTTTCATAGAAAACAATGGATACAAAATTTACTACTTTTCTTGCTGGTATCAGTGCGCTGATCAATGTTGAGAGACGTTTTTAAAAATGAAAATTGTATGCGGTGCACAAAATATAACTGTGACCAATGTTTTTTTTTCTCTAAATATGTCTCGACATATTTAGTTTTGATTTATCTTTCCAAACAAATCACCAGTACCATAAATCCAATTTGTTGAGTCTCAGATAAGATCATGGAACAGATTGTATAAGCACGGAAATTTTAACAGGTTGATCGCCTAAATTTCACGGAAAAATAGAAAACATCAAGGGTACTTGTTTCTCGACCGGTTTGAAAATCTCGATTTGAATTAGAAATTTTTGAAAAACGTTCCTTATCGTTGAAAATTAATTCCCAAAAGTTTGTGGCTATAAAATATGAGTACTTTTTTTCTCATATATAATTTTTGGGACCACTAACTATGTCATTAGTACGAAGGCCGTAATTATGCTTCAATTTGTGACGAAACCTCATTTTACCCATCTTACACGTTTTTCTCATCTCATAAACCCAAGTTCAAAGTCAAACTATTGCATTCCTGAATAATGCAATATTTTAATCACAGTATATTTCCTAATGATAAATTAAAATAAGAAAACTTATAATATAAATAATTTCAAGCCGCGGCTGATTTTTTGTTGTTATTTCATTAACATTACCATACTAATTAGTAACCAACGTTTTGCTCCTTTTCACTTCGAATTAAAACCTAAATTATTCATACGCTCACTCAATAATTCTCCACCATCAAAAAATTAATTAACTTGAAATTAAATTTCAAAACTTTTTATACACAACTGAGACGAAATTCAAACGTCAGCCTGATCAATTATATATATTTCACCGCCGCGTAAACACATGATAAACAGAGAGAGGCTCAACTGTCCATCTCTTTTTCGAAACGAGAGAAAACCTCTAAACACCTAATAAGTTATTAATTAACATTAACAATGACATCAAATAACTCGGCGTAATTTACAGTCGCTTTGAGATTGTTCATTATCAGGATTGGCGATATTTTAGATCTCTGAGTTGTTAGCAGATATTTCGCGGGTACAAAGGGCAGGCGGACAGGTGGTAAGGTGCGGGGAGGGGGGAGGGCGTCCAATATAAGCCGGTTAATGGGGTCTCGCAGACTTCGTCGTCTTTCACCGGCTGTTTTGCGCGATAATTGTCGTATAAAGTCGGCAGATTATTGCATTATGGGTCGGGGCCCGACCGGCCGCGCGCAAACGTTATAATGACGGCCCCACGCGACGGTTTCAAATTCCTATTCCCAAGGTAAAAACAGCTCGCAAACGCCGTCCTGGTGAAAAAAAATTGACTCGCTCGAACCGCTAATTAAATCATCGCGCGAATTATAATGAACGTTAATCGAGACAAATTGGAGTTGTTGAAATGCGACTAAGGAGAGAGAGAGAGGGGGGGGGGGCAAAATTGGCGCGGTTCTTGAAAGCAACATCGTTAATTGGTGTTGGTGAAATCAAAAGGGACCGTGGAAGAGGTTTACGACTGAAGGAGAGGAGCCGTCCGGGAGGTGTCACACCTCTCTCGCGCGCAGAGGTCCTTTGCCCCGCGCGATTCTTTTCGGCGGCGAACATCACAAGGCGCGCGAGAGAGCACCAAGCTTTATCTCGGCATCATGGTTCGCGCGTTGGCGGACACGCCGAGCTTTCTAAATCACGCTCTACACTCTCTGATGCGCGCCTTGCCTCGGCTTTATTGCGTTTAACTCCGGTATTTACTGCTGCGCATCAATCTTATCTGATATTATTTGTTTATTCGTGAAATTGAATTCAGATACAAGTGGTCAGATACAGGTCCTTTATACGACCCTCGTATGTGGGACTGAGCGCGTCATAAAAATTGTATGAATTATTCGCGAGATGACGCGACTGATAATTCGACATGTAAACACTTTATGGAACGACTCATTATCGTGCGTCTCGAAAGTCTTTTGTTTTGTTTCAATTTTTTAAACGCTTTTATACTTTTATTCTTCGTTACTGTTGTACTTTTATGTTATTTTTTTGTTTTTTTTTTTGATAGTTAAAGTAAACAAATGTGTAGACATCTTTAACCAAGGATGATACTAAAATTATATTTTGAAGAAAAAATAAAAAATTATATTTCTAGAATGTTTTGCAAGTTGGCAGGTGGAATTCAAAATAAACAAAAGCATTGTCGCGTCAGTTTCAGAGATAGGAGAGAAGTACATCCGACATTGTCCCTATGAGCAAACGACAGTCTGTCGCGTTTCATTATCGAATCGGTTTACGTGATTCTGACTAACTGGGTCAGAAGGAGCCCTGTTGCGTGTCTGATAATGTGAAACGCGGCATCATACAAATAACTTGTCGCATAGTTTTGAGATTATTCTCGTTTAACAATAGCACGATATAAATATTTTCATCCTAATCCGGATTGACGTAGAATAGCTATTCTTTTTTCTTTTTAAATCATATTTTTTGTTATGCATTTTCTAACGATTAATAACGTAATGAATTTTTGCTTTATGAAATTGTCAACGATCTAACATTTTTACAAAAGTTCAAGATTGTGACCTCATCGCACATAAAAACTTGTACTTTACTCAAAATTCGACTCATACTTGAGATTTATTTTCATTCTTAAAAATATGATTTCATTGAGATGAATACTGAGAATTGTATTTATAAAAATGATATAAAGAATACATTCTTGTGAACTCTTCTTATTGTCAATAGTTGAGTATGACATTCGTAATTGCTTTTCCAATAAATCTCTCTGAAATCATTTGTCCGATTTATTAGATAAACTTGTACAAATCACAATTTGTACACAATTTTGAAATCTGCGACGTAACAGCCCTCACATTTTTTTTTCATCCCATAATCACAACACGGTATTCGTGAAATGTGAAACAAAGACCTTGAAGTGCATTCTAAGCTTTTTAATAAAGTCTCAAAAAAATGGTTCTTACATAATGTGGAAGGGTCCAAGGCTCAACTAAGAAAAAGTGTCTTGAAAATTGGTCATTCGTGTTACACGTAAACCGAACAATTATCCACGCATTGAAAGGAGAAATTCAGAAAAATTAGGCGCTGTCAAAAAAAGAAAGAAACAGGTAAACATCAGGACGACCCTCATTACGTAAGACACCCGAAACGAAATGCAGCATAAACTATTATCCCTTGATTCTCAAACATTTTTTGTCACCCTTTCAGTGAAACTGCCTTCCAATGACGTATAACCATCAAAACTCGAACGGTAAAATTAGTATATTATACCGGATCACGGAGTTTAGGTTAACAAAAAAAAGTATGCAATATAAATCAAACGATTTTGGCTGATAAGAAAAAAAAACACTGGTCGGTCATGTACATCCGGGTAAAATATAGAATGGCCACATGACCTCGAACTTGGACGGATGAGACGTGGAGGATCGATAGCAGCCACGCGCATCTCTCTGATCATAAACGCGCTGGATAAACTGTGAACTCGAGGAACTTTCTGTTTAAAGTACAATGTACCAAGGCATGATACCATCATCACAGTTCCTGCGCTATACTACTTTGCATATAATTTATGCGGCGCTGCTTTCCCTCTTATTTATTTATGACACATCCAATTTGAAGAAAAGGCGCAGACAAATTTTCTCGAAAGAATATATTTTCAATTCTTCAAAAGAAACTCTTATTTTATTTGCAGAAAAAAAAAGAAAGAAAATTTGTTTGGTAAATATGGAGAGTTATAGGATTAAAGCTGAGGTAAAATAAGTAGAATATCGATTTCCAGTAGTGCGGACCAGCGGGCGAGATGCAACCCTTGTAATCAGTGTGGGAGGATGTGCTGTGCTCTAAGGTCATCTAACGCTTCAGTGAATCCGCCCACATTCCAAGCTACGATTATGTTGCCCGATTGACCATATTATTGACTATATTAATTCAATTAACATCATAACTTCGTCGACAGAAATTTACGATGCAATTTCGAATCTGCGCATCAGGGGTATTTTTATTTATCGCCTTATCGTTTGATAGTAAGAACATATTTTTTTCAATAATATTCTGTAAATAAAGTCGAACATGAGGAACAGAAAATTTTAATTGCTCCAATTTCACTAAATTTTCATGAAATGTCATGAAAAAATACTGGAAGATCAATGAAAATCATTGATTGTATATATTAGGTAATAAATAATTGAGTAAATTTCGAATTTTATTAAAGAAAATTGTTCACCACTGCTAGCAGCCAAATCGGAGCACATATACTTTACTTTTAAACTTCTTTTGTTCAGCGTTATGTATTTAAATAAATATATAGTTCGAATAAGAGACAAGTCGACTATTTAAAAGTTGGAACTAGTAGTCCAAATGATGACAAATTATATACACTTTTGACAAACAACTTCTCACCATTTTCAACTCAAGATTTCACTTTAAAGTAGCCTCTCTTTCCCTCTCCGAGTCAGTCTCTAATTCTAATAACAGAAAAACATAACTGTCCGACCAACTAAAGTTCGAGGGAACGAAAATTAATCAAGATAATTATGACAATCGGGATTTATACCCTGATCGAATTGAAAAAAAAGAGCGTCCACACTTTTGTAGCCGCAGAAATTAATGTACCGAAGAAAATTGTCGGTTCCGCTGGATCATCAACTGGTCTTAAATATATTTTTCTGCCGGGGAAACTTATGAAACTTACGAAACACTAAACGGCCGAAATGAAAGGGCTCTCTCGGACGAACCTGTTACCCGGCCGCACCACCTACACGGCGGCAGTTTGTTCGAACCCATTACCGACTGTCTGAAGAATTGATTGGGTAGAAGCCATTCACACGGCAGGTTATCCGGTTTCTGATAGTCGTGCGATATATACGAGTCACTGTGCATACGTGTTTGCGTGCTGCTACATACAAGGTGTTCTAAAATCAACCATCGACGATATATTTTTAGTTGTGTCAAATCCTCCTTCCATTTTATTTTTTTACAATAAAAAATACGTCTCTTCCGTGTTGGGACGAGTTTTCTTTTCCCATTTACTGTTATTCAAAAAGGCTACAGAACTCCACAACCTTTCGCAGTCAATGAACCGATGAAAAAAAAAACGTTTTTTACTCTCCATCCCATTCATGATCAAAAAATTAACATACAAATCATGTTTTCAAAACGACAAAGAGAAGGAGGATAAAAAGTAGAATAATCCATTCATTTTGATACATTCGAATATAAAAAATCGAGAGAAAAAAAACAAGAACAAAGCATAAGCTAGAAGGGAAGAGAAATAGTCTCACGTTGAATTTCACTTGACCACAAATTCGATACAGCATTTCAATAGGCTAACCTATATACATAACCTGTAACCTGATACACAAACGATTATGCACTCCCAAAATATTTTGAAGCAAGCTCTCGGACTATTTACATTAAAATCACAAAGTTTCACTTTGAATCGAGTGTGAAGCGAGACGGCGAAAAAAAACGAACAACGGAGGAGGACGTGTCGCGGTGTTTTATTTGGACACACCTTGTATATATAAGTTATATATACATTACGTACATCCTCGCACGTGAATGCGAGCCCGAATCGGACTGTCAGTCTAAAAATGACCGGTCGAAGTAGGACCGTGACGTCAAAATAGAGGTTCCAGGCAGTATCTCTCCCGTATAAATATTCATTAATATTACAGGTGTAATATGCCGTGGTCGAAACGATACACGAGAGCGGCGCCTCTTTCTCACGAATCTCCTTTAGCAACTTGCCGCTGCGATAAGCTCTCAATTGCCACTCAAAATTCAAAACTACTAAAATGTTTTATTGAATCGATTTTGTATACTTCCTGCTGTTTCGTCATGCATTTATATAATCCACCCGAAATAAACGCAACAATTTTGTACACAAAAATTTCGTTGACAATTTTTGCGAAAGGTTTAATTTCGTAAAAGTATACCAATTATAATTTTGGAGGACACAAATTTTCGGTTTGCAAAAAAAAGTCAAGTTTCATTCTGTTTGCTTGATGGGTATCGTAAAACAAATTATGCAAATTGATGCGTTTCTCTCGAATCGTTTTCAGACGTATCGATTACTTGATGAATTAATTTTTTTTCAACGTTTAACTTATTATACACGCGTGCAGGTGACAATTCCGTCGGGCGTCGTTGAGAACTGCCGTGTGTACATCACATTAACGTAACGCCGCAAATCGTGCACTCTGATTCGCAGATATGCTCGTGCCATAATGAATCATAAGCGCAATTACAATTTGTATCGCACAGTGTCGATGCATGTCTCGTTGACATGCAACGATGAAAAATTTATGAAAAATTGCAATTGCAAAAGCTTGTTCTCAAACACACACACATTTCTGATTTAGAAAACGAAATTTCGTAACCGAACGCAAAACATCGTACGGATAAATGAATTCGTGATTTAAACAAGTGCGATTTCGAAACCTCGTTTGGTGTTTGTTTAAGCATTTGAGTTCTATATTTTATTGGAAAACTTTATTACTTTTGTAAAAATTTATACTTTTTATATTTAATTCCTTTATATGTTTTATTCGGAGCGTTCACGTGATCAACATCTGATGTGCACGTGAACAGTTCTTTTTAGTTATCGTATTCTCAAA
>JAPYZS010000472.1:0-53321 GCA_030522925.1 Trissolcus japonicus
GATAAACATATTTCAAATGCATTGCAACAAACCGTTTCGTATTCATGCTTACAACATTGTAGAACTTTCACTAGATTTATATATGTCGGTACGATCATACTAATACATTCAAAATGATATCAATCATAATAATTTTTTATTAAATATACACTGATCCAAATAAAAAACGCAACACTTCTTAAAACGCAACAGTTATTTAGATAAATTGAAATTGATTAAGATAAAATACATTTTTGTTGCATTTGTATCGTAATGAATTGCATGCAAAATGAAAATTTAAAAAATAAATACTGAAACCAAATATCATTGCCTCTAATTATAATACGAAAATACGATTCAAACTTATTTTAAATTTCGATTCAAAATATGATATAAGATTTATTAATAATTTAAAAATAATATTTTAGTTTTTAATTAAATTAACATTTCCTCATTACTTTTGGCTTCTTCTCTTTCACAGATTATTCGAGCATCTGGTACATATCATACATTTCTGAGAACAATAAGAAACTAAATTTTGTTAAGTGATCTTATCACAAGCGAAATATATAGCGAACAATCTCATCATACACAAACGATGAAATTTAGAATCAATTTTAAATTAACTTTGGTTGCAATTTTGTAAATTAATTTGAAAAAAAAACATATGTAAGTAAGATTGCTTCAAAAAATATATCAGTACATTCGATTAAGTATCCACTTTTTTCTCAACGGAATTATACAATTTTGAGTCTGTGCGATCCGGGAACCGTTTATTCCGGGACTAGTACAGCGAAGGTTGTGCCCCAGGGACCTGGGTAGATCAATTCCAAACCAAGGACCTTCTCTGACATATTTCTGCCTACCGTCTTAAGTACAATACACTGGCAACAACCTGGAGAGGAAGTATAGGAACACACTTGGGAGGAGAATAGGAACATGATCTTGATCATGATCAAGCATTGGCTATTGATGATAAGTCGAGTACCTTAAATGGACTTTAAAGGCGATTCATGGGTTATAACACGGGGCCATTCTTGGAGGGTAATTCCTCGCCCTGTGAGCCCCCGTATTTTTAATTCATTGTTTTATATATATGTAAAATAACTCAAAATAAAATATTAGGAATAAAAAAATTCAATAAATTGTCCATAGTAAAATGGATTATAAAATAAAAAAAGGTGATGATATAAAAACACATGATATATTTTTACCGATAATCGAGCCCGGTCTACGCAATTCCAAGTCTAACACCTTGCGCATTGAGCTAATCTCGTTTTGTAAATGTGATAACTTGTTATAAAAGTCACTCATAGTCTCATGTAATTGTATTATTTGAATTTTTTTGTAATAAACATCGCATTTGTTAAAAAATTAAGTTAAATATTAATGGACAATAATACAAAATTATTTTTTTATATTTATAAGTGAATTTAATATTTTGTAAACAATCTATTATGTGAAATGTAAATCAGCTGTTAAAATTTTCTGTGAAAATGTATTAAAAAATTATCTAATGTCTATTTTCTTTAAATTGACGTATAGATATTTTTAATACTAAATTTATTTAAAAATATTAATTACATTTTCGTTTTAAGAAATTCAATGCAGACACCTTAATGGCCCTTCATTAAGCACTTCATTATGCCTTTATAGGCTGCTGCAGGACATAAGATTACAAGCCCGATATGTGCCCGAAAAAATCTTCAAAGGGCATCTTCATTGATAGGCCCTTCAAGGGCTTCCCCCGTTAAAGTTGTTCGTCTCTACTTACCGAGCATGCCCTTATGGAACCTGGAACATTTTCAGGGCACGAAATTTTTACTGGGGAACCAACATGGCCAAAAATATCCAGTCAAAAACCGTATGTGACATTTATGTTTTATATATGTGCCATTTATGTTGCATATATGTACCATTTGTTGATCCATTTATGTGACATTTATGGACCCATATATGTGTTATTTATGTTTCATTCATGGACACATATATAACGGTCATGAGCAATCTTCTCCTGAATGAATTATGTAAAAGACGTTTATGTTTATTGATTATGAAGTATGTCGAACTTGATTTTTACTAAATTTATGCGTTTTCAAATTATGCCACATAATTGTATGCATTTTGAACTTTATGTGTTTTAAAATTGTGCATTATGATAAATGATAATAAAATACATGTATGTGATATGTCTCGCTATCTTGATTTGTACTACTGACTTTTAACCCTTCCAAATTCAGTTTCACTGAAAGAGAACGATTGAGGCGTATAGGTGAGAGCAAATCCAGAATTAACTTCCACTTAGCGGATCAGAAAAAACATTCTATCATGAATGGCACACTCTTGGGTTTTTATATCTTCATTTTGAAAAAATTTGATTGATTCAGATGAAATTCAGTTGATTTATTATTTTTTTTATTTGTTTGAAAACAATCAATGGAAAAGAATGTAACGTGCACTTTTAAATATAAGTGGTTATAATATCATCTGTTGTGGTCAGCTACAATTTTTCTCATGCTGACCGAATCAATCGTACTAATTCATTTATATTTACGAATATATAATAGATAATGCCTTTTTATTCAAGAAGCTAATTTAAGGAACTTGGCAACCAACCGATGAGCCGAAAATTTTTGAAGATTTCAGAAATCGAGAATAAATTTTTAACTAAGTGATAAAACAAATAATTCGTACAGAAAAACTTCTAAATTGCAATTAAATCCTGCTCGCGTTGATTAGCACGTGAATTTACGCATTCGATTAAAAAAAGGAAGCCGAAAAAAAACGTTACATGAAATTGAAAAACAACTTTGCATTTTCGTGTCACAATTACACTGGCTGACCCTACCTCAAAAGAGAACATTAATGTAAAGAAATGATAATTTAATTTAAAATTGAAATGAGAAAAAGAAGGAAAAGAAAAAAGTAAGACATTTTTCGCAAGGAACATCGTGCAACATTATACAACTTCTTTAGTAATCAATTCTTTACGCCGGTAATTATAGTTTATAGATAGCAAAAAAATATGAACATCTTCGCAAAATTTATTGAAATAAAGAAAAGCAACTGGTTGAATTTTGTTGACGTATGTTTGTAGAGGGGCTGAAAATTAAAAAAATTTCAAGAAAAAGATAAGAATTATGTAAGCATATTCGATTCACTGAACATCTCACGCAAGATTGAAAGGTGACTGACTACAAGTGTCTACTGTGCGAAAAGGGCAGAAATCACCGTACTGATAGTTTTGGCGGTCCTGCATTCCAACAATCAGTCAAAGATGCAAACAAAAGGAAAGGATGAGGTTTCTGCAATTGAACCTGAACCACTACGAAGCAGCCCAAAATATCTTCTGGCAGTCTGTGCAGAAGTTGAATATTGATTTCGCCATCCTCCACGATCAATCCAGAACCCAAGATTGTGGAAGTCACAAAGTACTGGCAGACCAGCTATATGGACACGCAGAGACCTCTTCATCCAAGAGGTACAAATAATTGGACGAGAAGAATTCGTAGAGAGCAAGGTCAGAGACATCTACATCTGAAATGTCTACACCTAGCTAAATATCACCTCTGATGCATTTCAAGTGATCCTGGATGAAATTACTAACGAACTTTGAGACAGATGTCCTGTGATCATTGCAGGAGATTTTAACGCGCGGACTACAGACTGGCGTAGCAGATTGAACAGGCAAGGCGAATGTCAGATGAAGCCGCATTGTAGATGCCTTGCAGAGGACTGAGATCCCAGTTTACCTGAAAAGCTACTTTTCAAACAGAGTCCTGACCTACGGGAACAAAATCGTACTTTTGCTGGTGGTGTACCTCAAGGCTCAGTCCTCGGAGCTGTACTGTGGAACGTTATGTACGATTTGGTCTTGAGTCTATCAATGCCTGAAGGCGCTGCAACAGTGGGATTTCCCAACGATATAGCGGTTGTCGAATTATTTCTGGACGAAGTCACTCACATCGCAATTGAAGCTGTGGACACTATCTGACCGTTGGAGACTACGATATCATCTCGAAAAGCTTACGGTGGCTCTCTTTAGTTAGTCTGCAACTAGCCAACCACAAAACAGAAGATGTTCTTATGATAAGGATAAAGCGAGAAACTATCACCCTTGCTGTCGGAGACTGTGACATAACATCGCAGAATTCACTGAGATACCTGGGAGTACATATTGATGCCAAGGTACAATTCGGTAAAGCTGGCAGGATCGCACTGAGAGAAAAAAGTACACATTCGGCTGACTTGCCAAGCAGTTTCTGCTTTTTTCAATAATCAACCTGAAGCCAGCAACATTTGCAGATTAGGGTCGGCAAATTCTACTTGAAAATTTACCGTGATCATTGTAAACCGCGAACCATAACCTCGAAATGCAACTTTTTCACATGAATTATAGAAAACTTTATTATCGACAGAACAGTTTTTACTGAATTCCGACTAAATTTTATTCAATCAAATAGAATTTGCCAATCTTGAAATTGGTCTTTCCTGCTTGGCCTTAGAAAGCTGAAATAGTGCTTTTTTTCTCTCAGTGCGTAAACGATTACTGTCTACGGTTATCAGTTCTATCCTGCTGTACGTAGCACCTGTCTGGTCATCGACTATGAACACCATCTCATACACCTACATGATGACCAAGGTCCATAGGAGAGCTGCACTGAGGGTTATCTGCGCCTACCGTAAAGTGTCAGGTGAGGCCGCGTGCGTGATAGCAGACATGACGCCCATTGATCTGATAGCGGATAAACGGGAGAGAATCTATCGCCGTACTTGAAACTCTCTTGGAGTGGCAAAGCCATCCATGGTGAAGAAGACCATAACTGGCAATGTGGCAAAGACAGTGGGACTCATCCACGATGGTAGGAGAACTCACCTTTTTATTCTAGACATAGCTTCTTGGACCTACTCTCTTAATTCGAAAAAGAGAAAAAAATCTCACAAAAAGTGCCTATACACGCTTTCAAAGTTATAGTTCTTGTTCTCTCTGAATGAGAACTCCGAAAAAATATATATGGACTTTTTTTTAATTAAGAGAGTAAAAAATGCATGGAAAGGCGAATTTCTACCATACCCAGCTTCTCATTGGACATGTTTGCTTCAGGTCATACCTGACGAGGTTTAAGACACGTCACTAAAGAGTCAAGCTTGTGATGGCGATGAAGAGTCAGTGGAGCACATCTTTTTCCAGTGCACCGATGAGAAAGTATTAAATAAAACAGCGAGGTGCTGACAGGCGGAAACGAATTCATCATTCAAAATAATGAGATGCACACGGCCGAAAAAATGTTGTATTAAATATACATCAAAGGTCTGCTTCGTATATACCAAACTGTTTGATAAATAAGTAAAAAAAAACTTTTTTCTCAACTAAAAAATATTTGGAGTTTTATTTATGGTTTATTAAATTAATAAAACAAAATAAAAAAAAAATTTTTAATTACCAAAATTTTGAAATTTGTAACTAATTACTCTAGTGACTTTAACTAGTGTTATCAAATCGAAAGTCTGTTCGAGATGTAACAGTTGGAAAAGCTACGATATTACAGAGTGGTGAGCCATACCTACATTCAATTTTCCTCTCAATCGAAATGAAAAATTGCGTTGAAACGACATGGACGAAAAACAGATAACGATAATGTTTTCAATGATAGAATAAATGTCAAAGGAACTGGTCAGACAATGAAATTTTATTCGTCGGACAAAAAACTGTCCGGTATACTACCCCACTGACGTGAAATAAGTGACTCCGATGATCCTTTTGTTTCAAATGGCTCGTTCGACTTGTCCCTGTTTTATCAAGCATATTATTTTGTTTTAAATTATAATTCTTATAATTATAATTCTATCCTATAGATTGCATTTTTTGCTGACTTAATTTTTTTCAAGTTCATTTTTTACCAAATTTTCTTTACGAAGTTTAGTCCGTTTAAACGATGTTTGGATTGGAAGTTTAAACGAAGTTAAAAATTTCGAATTATTTTACATAGATTTTGAACAGTTTAGACAAAGTTTAAATAGAAATTAGAGATAAATTTAATCATAGATAGATTTTCAACAAAGTTTAGCCGTCATTTAGTCACAGTTTAGTTACAGGGACTAGTGTAATAAAAAAAGAAAAGAAATTAGACAGGTGCCAGGAAAAATAGTTAAATGTAATGTTTAAATGTCAACTAATATCTCTTTAGACGTACAAATATAATTCCAACAAAGGTAAGTGCAAAGTTTAATAACTACACTTGCCCTAACATCATGAGGTTTTACTTATGTTTCAGTCACAGTTCGCTATGTCACTTGAGGTAAACTTTAGATGGACTTGAGTAGAAGTTCCAACGGGGTTAACGTTCAAAACTAAGTCAACGTTTTGTTTCGGATTTTCAACGTGTAAAATTAAATTTCAGTTTCGCATTGATCACAGTTTAGTCGACATTTCTCAAGTGAAAATTCCAATTCAGTATCATCCAAATCGGTGCTTAGTCAGGGTTTAGTCAAAGGTGACATAATCGCACTGGGCAAAAAAAAGGTGTCAAAAAAACATAACCACATAATTTTAATTTTAACTTTATTCTTAGTCAGACTTTAGTCAAGGTTTAGTCAAAGTTTAATCATTGATTAAGAACAATGTGTATAAAAAAAGGCTAAAAATGTGTTTATGAAATTGGTTCCAACCGAGATGACATACCTAACTTTCAACCCGCTGTTTTCATCGGCCGGAATTCCTTCTGTCAATGGCGTAGCAAACAATCTGTGTCAAATTGTCTCCTGTGCTCTCAGTGGTCGAGAAAAAAGAAGAGCCCCACTTGAAACTCGCGAACTTGATGATCAAACGGGAGCAAACAAAATTGTTCGGTTGAAAAGCAAGAGACAAATCGAAAAGCTACTCTCCAGAATGAAAACAAAAACGAAACGAAAAAAAACGATTGTGAAAATGTGTCCGAGTCCCGGGCAAGATGTTGGCTCGAAATGGTAAACAAAGTTTAAGAAGCACGCGATTGTGTGAGAACGCGGCTGAAGAGCGTGGCGTCCTCGCGCCACAGCGGCCCGCGCTCAACTGACTGACCGAACTCAGTCTTTCACTGCTCGCGCGACCGACAGAAACACATCTGAAATGAAACGCACTCCCGCACACTCGCCAATTAGTTTCGTCTCGTTTACAAAACGACAGCTTTTTTTATGCTGATCAGCCCTACTTTTACATTTCCCTTTTGTTCCATTCTTGTTCCCTTCTTTTAGCTTGAATACATTTTTTCTATTTTAACCAAAAGTACAACCACTGAAAAAAATTACTAAAACTTAAGAAAAAATTACCAAAAAGTCAAAAATAAGTAAAACATTACTAAACTGTGAAAAAAAGTTTCAAAATCAGGTAAATTTATTCTAATTCAGTTGCGAGTCAATTTGCTCTAATTTTAAACCATATATGCTGAAAATTTAAAGCATATTTGCTGTATTTTTAGAGCGTATTTGCTTTACTTTTAGAGTTTTACTTTAAAATTATAGTAGAATATACTAAGATTTTCGAGTTGAACTTTAATTTTTCAAGTCCAACTGCGTTTTTTTAGTTTGTTTGCTTTAAAACTTAACTTCTTTTTTTTAACAGTGTAGAGAAGATAATAAAAATTCGAAAGAAAAATAATGACTAACTACATTTTTTAAATAAATAAATAAATGAAAGTTACTAGTTTATAAGACATTTATAAAACATTAAAAAAATAGTTAAAAGCTACTAGATAATAAAAATACTAAACTAACTAAATACTAAGCTAATGATACTAAAAATTGGTTTAAAAAACACTGACAAATTACTTTAAAAAGTTACTAACATGAAAATTTAATATAATAATAATAATAAAAATAAACAACTACTAGGTTAAAAATCTAAACGGTATTAGATTATAAAGTAAAAGATATTACAAATAAATAAGCAATACTGCCAAATTACTTTTTCTTTACAAAAAAGTTGCTAAATAAATGGAAAAGTTACTAGATTCTAAGTGAAAGGTTATTAGAGAAATACGAAGAAAACTTATAATTTAAATGTTTTGATGAAATTTTTTGTGTTAAAATTTTTATGTTAAAATTTGAATTAGAAAATATTCCAATAATTTTTAGGAAAATGATATCCCGGGTAACACATTTGGTGTAATTGAGTGTGATTATATGAACAAGGGAAAAGCTTCTAAAAGCTTTCGGAAACATTTTTCCCATCTGGAAAACAAATAATTAATCAGTTGAATCATCCCGGATGCATTATGCGGTGACAAACTAGTTCGAATACAGAAGATATACATTAATTAAAAACATTGATTTTTCGTTCTTCATTCATCAATCAACTTTTATCTGACCTTGTCATACAATTTTAGTACAATTTTATATCTCTAAAATTTAATCGAAAAACTTTGTTATTATATAACAAATTTTGTTTAAAAATCATCGTTTAATCAAAAAGATGAAAAAAAAAACGTCCAAATCATTTTATTTTGAAGGCAAATTTATAACCTAAAAAAAAAGTAATAAAAAAATTGCACCGAGGTGATTAGAATTTCTAAAAATGTCCCATACGAATTCTGTCTCTGATATCCGACCTTATGAATGAGATTTCGCGCGCAAAGTCGACGCAAAAGTGGGTCGCATTTTGCACGCACATTGCGGCTCGACTTTCGTAAAGACAAATATGCAAAATCAAATTTTCATTTTTGCACCCTATTTTTCATCATTTTCCCGTTCATTTTTTAGTCTTCAATTCTCAAAAATATTTGCAATTTCGTAAATATATTTTTAACATTCTTCCCCCTTTTTGCAACTTATTCACTTATTGATTTCATTTTAAATTAATATTTCTTTGCTAATTCAAACATTTATTCTATTATTACATTTTCAATGATGAAAAAAAAAGTGAAGAAAAAAAATGTATGAATAGAAAAAAGTTTCTGGAACAATAACTGTCGAGGCAAGCACGTCAGTCGATTTACAAAAAGGATACTTTTTCCCTTCATTTTTTCTTTCGTGCAACTATAGCTGAATATATTCATCATCCAATAATCGCAATAAAATTGGAGCTTATCTACCGAGTTGACACCTACGCACTTAATGCTGTCGAGAGGAATAATTTATCTACGACCGATTGTCGTGACTTTTTGGAGGTCGTTTAGGAGTATTTCTGGTGCGACCGAAAGAAGGAATAATAAAGTCAAATGTTACCATTCTAATTTTCTTTACACCACCAATCGCATTGTTTACAATTTGTTGGTATTATTTTTTAGTAACTTTCCTTACTACTGATCACATCTACAATTTCCAATTTAGTCAGAGTTTAGTCAGAACTTAGTCAGGATTTAGTTTCATACGTAAATCGAAGTTTAAATTAGTTAAATTATAAAATAATCTTGTACAAAGTTTTTAACTAAACTTGATGCCCGGGATTTAGTTCAAGTTGAAAACTAGACGTTCAAGATGAAGTTCATCGATGAATGAATTTTCTCAAGTAACTAAAATTTCTGGCCAGTAACAGACAGACCCAAGTAAAAATGTTGTATATGGGACCATAAATGGCACATATATGAAATATAAATGGCACATATAGAACATAAATTTGTGTAATTAAAAACATATATGGCCCATATATGGGCCCATTTATGAGACATAAATTCCACATATATGGATCCATATATGCCTCATAAATATAGATTCTTTAGGTGGATCGCCATATATGTCACATATACGGAACCATATATGTGACATTTATGTTACATTTATGGGCACATAAATTTTTACTTGGAAAGTTGAGTAAGATAAAGATCAATTGCATTTAATCAGAGTTTAGTCAGGGTTAGAAAAACGAGTACAATCGGCACTTAACCTTTATAACCGCTAAACAAATCATCAAACAAGAAGGTGGCAAATAAACGAGTTCCCCTTTTCGAGCTCGATTTGTGTGCGAGAACGTGACAAATATTGACATTTGATTAGGAAAAGTGAACGCGACGAACAAAAAGCCTGTACCTGCCGGTCAATATTTGAGCTTAAGCGCTCTCGGCTTAATGCACGTCGTGTCCCCGATGCCCTTACATGAATTTTTAACACAACCCCCGACAATAAATTGTTTGCCGTGTATAGCGCGATCGATGTTCAAACACATCTTTGAATGGTCTTCGATCGGGATGCTGTGAATGTAATTGAAATTTTCGGAGGCGCCGCCGCTTTTCCAGTTGAAAATAATCTCGATGGCAAACACCGGGGGAGAAGTTTTGCGCCCATCAAGAGATATATGTATCGTTCAATTTATTATTTACAAAGTCATCTCGAAATTGCATGCCAAAGTTAAAAACGTCTGCCTGAAGGCCTTATAAACATTTGCTCTGACAAGATTTTTAAATTCAAATTTTTTATCAAACGATATTTTTTTAAATTAAAACTCTCACTAAACCCTGATTAATTAACTTGGACTAATCATAAATTCAAAATTTAAATTTAACATGAACAATTTTTTTATTTTAAGAATGAAAATGAAAGATACTTGGAATTTAATTTAAAAATACTGATAAATTACATTAAAAAGTTACGGAACTTGAAAGGTTGTAAAAATTAATAAAACATACTGACAGGAATAAAATCAAATAAAAATTTTTTGACTTTGAAAAGTTGCTAAATTAGAGTCAAAAAGTTACTAGAAAAATAGTAAAGAAAATTATAATTAACGCTGACTAAACCCTGATTAAACTTGGACTAATCATAATTTTCAAATTGACTGAAATTCAAATTCACAAGACCAATTTTAATTTGTTTCAACCGTATAACTTAACTCGTACTATATTCGTATTATGAAAAGATGACTAAACCTTGATTAAATTAAATTCAAATTAAATTCATCCCGCGGTTTACTAAACTTGAAAAAAATGAAAAACCATGACTAGCAAGAGCATTCAGATCAAATTCATCTTACAGTTGACTAAACTCGAACTAAAATTGGACTAAACTGAGACGAAACGACGTGTTGACAAAAACAATCCCTTTTGTTGAAATTGACGATAATAAAATGTGAGAAATGGCCGATGAATTAAGCAAAATAATAAGGAACACTATTTTACTCTAGACAGTTTGACATTTGAGTATATTTTGTACGGTAAAAAATTTGGCACCAAACAATAAAGTATGACAGATTCGGATAACGATTTTGGCACTCGCCGCTTTCCCGTTTGTGTTTTTGAAAAAAAAAAAAAAAAAAAAAAAAAAAACTATTTGATACATTTCAGATTTAACAGTCATTTTAGAACAGTTTTGCATTTCCCAGTTGTCATCGCTTTTCAACACATGAACCTCTGAACTCCCACTCCCGTTGACGGTTATTGGAAACCCAATTACGATCGCCCCACGAGGAAGATAAAAAAATGCATAAACCAAACAAACATTGTTGAGCCTGGTGAATTTATGTTTGGCGGAAAATAAATAGAAATGAAAACAAACTCGAAGCTTGGAAATATTATATTTTTCAAATTTTTTATATTTTTTTTTTTTGTTCAAATAATATAAAGTATACTAAAATTGTAAAAACATTTTTAAAGACACATCATTTTTTAATTATAAGTATTAGTCGAAAGTGATTTTTGATTGATTGGTCGTTTTGAATAAAAAAAATAGGAGGCCATCGATGGCAAGAGATAAATAATTTTCAAACGATGATTTTGGTCTTCTGCTGTGACAGTTCAATTTGTACCGCAATTCATAATGTTGCGGCTCAATCTAATCGGGACGATTTTTTAATTTCACGCACCGACGTAATAAATGATAAATCGCTCTTTTTTACTGTTCGATCCAATTCTTCTTTCGAACAGTTTTTTTTAATTTTGGACAAAAGAAACTATTTTTGCTGAAATTGTTTTTTAACTTTTTTCAAATCAATTATTTTTTGGTTTATTTATTTTTGTTTTTGTTTTTTATTTTTATTTTTGATCCCAACCAGTTAGTCGAAAGTTACCAAAACTAATTGACCGAGGTTGGTGAAACCTCTATATTGGAGCCAAAAGTGAGATAGCAAAAAGTCAAAGTTCAAACCGCCGTTCTCATTTGACAAAAAAGAATTTATTGGGTTTTGTCGCAACACAAAGCTCTATAATCGAGCGATAAAATTCAAAATAACTACATTGTTTGCCCAGACAAATCGTGCCATTCTCTTTATCGCCCGAATTCCCTATTCGGCGTGCTTTTAATGTAATCCTCTCTTCTATTTCAATAATAACTGTTTTACTAAATCTTTCCTTTTTCATTTTCCCAATAGTTTTCAATTTTTTATAATCTTAATTTTTTTATCAACAAAAATAATAGAAAAAATAGAAAAACAAAAATAAATAAACCAAAAAATTTTAAATTTCAAAATTGATTTGAAAAAAATTGGGAATTGCAAACAACTTCAGCAAAAAAATTCTTTTTTTTTTCAAAATCAAAAAAAACTGATGATAAAAATAGTTAAGACTACGTTTAAATGACGTTTAAATGACGTATAAATTAAGTTACAGTTTAGATTTTAAAATAGTTCTGAATATTTTTTATTTAATTTTATTCTATATTCCTAATGTTTATTAAAACGATGACAGGAACACTTTTTCGTTGAGCAGAGAGTTAGTCAACCGGCAAGTACACGTTACGGCTTTGAGCCAAACAGATACGAGTCGAATTGGATTATTCTTCAGATGTAAATGATACTAAATCACACCGAAACGTGACTTTGTTGCGAAATTCTAAGCGCACAACCTGAGCGAATTAAAATACCAACTTCATTAGCGCTTTCATAAATAGATTAGTGTCATCCAACAGTCAAAACAAACCAAATTTTCATCTTCTTCATTTTGATGCAAATTTTTTCTCATCCATGTTTCGAACAAAATTATTAAACATGCTACAAAAACTTGTGTAAAGAATTTTCGCTCGTTTTTTCATATGTATATTTAAGAATGTCTAAAAAAAGCTCTGAAAATTATGTAAAAAGATTTTTTTTGTAAAAACATTTTACGTAGTAAAATATAACATACCTCATCACAAAAGTGAATTTGAATGGATTGCCGATGGATTCGATGCTGAATGTTGTATTCCTTCTAACAGAGAAATAAAATGAAAATTTCGAATGAAAATTTTTTTAATACACACAAAATATACGACAGAAAAACGAGAAAAATATTGTAGTTGTATTTTTCTTTTATTTATATTTATTAGAAAATAGAGATAAAAAATTATAAATAAATGAATCAAATGGTGTTTGGTAAAAGCGAGTTTATTTGTGATTTTACACATGACATAAAACTGCACATGACTCAATGAAAGAATGTTTATAAATGATTTTTTCTCAAGTTTCAGTTTTATTTTATTTTAGTCTTTTGAACAAATTTTTAGTGGAACTGCACCATATATATAGGCATGGTATAGGCATAGTCATAGTACCTATACTAAGTCTATGGTCATATATATAAAATATTTTTAGCCTTTGTGTTCACCTGTATATGATTTGGCAAAATATAATTTCGGCTCGAGGTCAAAAAACGAATAATTTAATGCAAAAATAACGTCTATTTAATTATTGTCCTCTACACCAGCTCTAAAATTAATGTCTGCCTCCCCTTATTTGATATCCAATCAAAATTCAAAACTCATTATCAAACAGAAAAAAAAATCAAAATATTGTTTTTAACATTTTTTAAAACAAAACACGAACTCGAAGATACACCAAAATAGTAATCTAAAAATAAACAAATTATTTAAAATCAATTTCATAAAAAAAAAGTTATAAATTTGAAAAAATACCAAATATTATAAATAGTACATCAACTAAAACAAACCGCGACCTTGGAAGAGTGATAAATAATTGCCTAATTTCGTTTTAAATTTTGCAACATGTTTCATTGATTACCAGATGATCAATAATAATAAATAGATTTATTGTAAATTATATACTTTTACTCCACTTTAAATCCACGCTTACACGTTTTCGTGATGTGCCGTCGCCTATATCTAGTCTTTTTTTTTTACATAACTACCTTGCAGTAAATATTTGTTCATTAACGCTTCTCATTTCATTTCCTCTTTTCGTTCTTCATTATGTTTTTCTTTTTTTTTATTATTTACGGCCGTAACACCATACACGTATACGACATCGCTGAAAACACGAACTCCAATGTCCACTACGTTTACAAGATTGGTTTACAAATAATCAACAAAATTTTGCGAAGATATTGTTTTTTTTCCTGTGTCACTGTTTTGTGTTTTCAATTCAATGTATTTTTATTTCTTTGTGTAGAGATTTTGTTTACGTGTATCAAGATTTTTTCTTGTTTACTTATACATATTCATCGTTACTTGTAATATCGCTCATAGTTTTAGGCGTATAATAGTTTACATACGATACAGTACATACATACAAGTGCCCGTCCACTGCACGTTATTTAGCAGTTACGAATTTAATTTCTACGAAGTGAAATATGTATACTAGTTTTAAATCATGTATGTTGAGATACAAAACAAATTTGAATTTGGCGCTACGATACTAGTGCCGCCACTGAACGGCGAGTGGCGGCCATGGAAAAGTGCAAACAGGCGGCTCGTTGTCGATTTCTTAGCTTCCTTTTCTTAGTGTTTTCTGGGCGTTTCGAGGTTGGAGAATTTAGCGTGGTCATCTAAAACAAATCTCATAGAGATGAAAACGTAAGAACCATTGAAAATAAAAAACGACCACACGAAGGTAAGTGTTATTCATATTATATGTAAACTGTCAATATAACTTTGTTTAATCTCATCATGTAAGTCTAGTAACACAGAGTAACAATCTTTTGTTTTAACTTTCAAAGAAACTGTGACACTGAACTTTCCGATTTTCGTAAAATTTTGTTTTTGTTTAAACTCAACTTAACGGATAATAATTAACATAAACTAAAAATTTGATTTTTTTTTCTATGAAAATTCAGTGCACATTATAAATTCGGATTTTATAAATGTAAACTTCAATCAACATAACTTTTATAACATGACAACAATTTGTCGATACGACAAAACCGTGAAACCGTGTTTGAATACCTATATCGACACCTCCAAAAAAGTTAAGCAGTTGGAAAAAATTTTTCAATTGCTACATCTGTTATGTTTTCTTTAACTGACTTATTTGTTTTTTAATAAATGTAATATATTTTAGATGCCAAATCTTCAACTATAACTTTTATAATTTAATACTGCAAATTTAGTAACGTTTGAGTATTATAAAAATGATTCAGACGATATGATGTTTTAATAATGACTCAAATATAAACGGAAAACAACACTTGATTTATTGTGGAACGTTAACATTTTTTCATTTTTTCTCTAAGCTTTACCAAAAAACAGATACGACAGTTCAAGAAAACTCATACGGCAGTTCGTAAACATTGGGGAAAAAGATCAGTCCGTTTCGCTGGGGAAGGGGGTGTCAATATAAAGAGTTAAACAATTTTTTCATACATTCATCTAAGTATGACACAGTGGCACGGGTCTTCTTCCTATTAAATATATAATTTTTCAGATTTTGTTTCCATTTGTCTTTTTTCACCACAAAGAATAAATTTTACTTATAATTTTCACATGAACGTATAACGCATACAATATACTTCAATTACAGAGATAATTGTTGATATTTTTCTTATGTACAGAGGACAACTTGTCTATCAAGTAACAGCGATGACTGAAGGTCAATAAGCAAATTTTAGTTGCTGTAATTGACTTTTTCAAATATGTTTCATTTTCGATGACAACAGAAGAATCTCGTCAAATTTGTTTTTTTTTTTACCAATAATAAATTGTAATTGACGGAAAGGATTTGAATCGTTTAGGACAGAGGAGCTGGTGAAAAAATCAGAACTTTGCAATATTTAACGGCCTGCGTTAAAGTTTCATTGTGCATCTCACGGAGTCCGATGAATATTCATTCAAGCTGAAAAATGTTCAGTTTAAGCAGTTCTTATTAGAAAGGTAATAATTTAATGATTCAGCAATTTGCATTCAGCGACATAGATGTTGCGCGTAATTTTTTCCTAGTTTAGACATTCTAGAAAAAGATTTGTGGTCAAATACCACGCTTATGGATATGCAGCAAATTTAAGGCGAAATTTTTGTGAAATTATGTTTACTTTCAAGAAGAAACGTTTGGAATTTCTAATTAGAGCCACTTGTTGTTGAGAGAAGCAAAGTTAATAGTTAACATGTTCTGGTTTCATAGTTATAACATTCGCCATCTAGAACAAAGTGCAGTAATTAGCGCGTATACAAAGTAAATAACAATGAAAAATTAGTGAGACGAAAGAATTTTACCGAAACTCAAATAAGTGATTAGCAAAACGATAAAGCGATATAAATCCTGTAGACTTACTGTTCGGTATAAAATAGAATCGTTACTCGATTTCGTCCTTGTACCACAAGATGGCTCTCATTAAAAACCACAAATACCAGGAAACCGTTAGGAATGAAAACAAATATTACAATTTTTGGAGCAGTGTCATCACTTCAGTCACCGCGGATGAGTTGAGGTCATACATATGATCAGCGGCGCTCGAAAAAAGTGTCATCAACAATCATATTTCGACCCCGCCGCGTCATGGCGGTGGAATCAAGTCGATTTAACAGCGAACGCAGTGAAGTCGACTTGAAGGGGTCAGTCAAAGGATCCGCCGCAAGGCGCTCCGTAAGTCCACAGAAAAATATAACATACAAATGATGGTTTACATCGACCCACAAAGGCGAGTACACATTTTTTTACGCTTTTTTCAAAAAATTGTGTTTATCATTATGAGATTACGTTTTTCCGTGCCATTACAGAGATAACGGAGTTCGGAGAGGTCGGCTATGTTAACAATCGCAATTTAGTTGTGCTTATAACGATTTCCCATTATAAACTCGCATACAATAACACAAAATGGACGAAGGTGTATTGTATATCTTTTTTGTAGATTTTTATAGTTGCGTAACTCATTTCACGCACTACAATCAAATGTGGATCCACAATCGCGACATTTAAAGAAGCTCGACATAACCTCCACGACGAGGTCGAACGTTTGGTTTTCTTTTTTCTTTCAAAGCAACGGTTTCTTTAGATCTAACGAGTACTTTGTGAATGATTATGATACTTTGATGCGTATGATATCAAATTAAAGCAAAGAAACGAATGTTTTTTATGCGCTGTACATGTCGTTAACGTTTGTCATATATATAACATACAACCATTTACAATCTTCTGAATGACATACATGATAATTTATATACGAATTCTTTGAATATATGATACAAATATTTAACATATCATCATACATCAAAGTGTCACACTCATACACAAAACGATGTATACAATCATGTAATTATTAAGTCATATTATAGCTTATTTCTATGACCATCATGAACAATCATCAACGTATGACAAAGTATCATATCGAATGATACGTAATGTCTGTCACTAGCAAACCTAAACAATCATCCGTGAACCAACTAGAATTGTTCTAACTGGTTCGGTACAGATAAAACAAATAATAAGGCAAGATTTCGACTAGCTTGTAATATATATAAACAATATAATGAAACAAATAACAATCATACGAGGACATTCATGATAATCGCCGCTGTTAGCGCTATGACCGAATTGCACCAGCAAAGTGGAAACAGAACGTCTCGCACTTCTATACTTTTAAATATTATAATTTTAACAATCTAACCCAGTGTTTCTTTTCCACCATAAATATCTAACTCTAAGTTATGATACATCGTATCATATAATCTAACATAATCAACTGGAATATGATAATTCAAAATACAATCCATATACAGCTCATGACCGCTATCTACGTCGAGAACACGGTTTTTCCCCGACGACCACTAGTGGCATCTATCATTTGAAGCCAGTAACACTTCTAGATGTGGAACCAGTTCTTTTCGATTAGATAGATGTCACTATTTGGTAACTCACAAATTGCCAACAAAGTTTTTAATTTACAATGGTTGCATGTAACGTAGATGGCACCACGAGCATCGTTGTAGGACTACTTGACCGATGAAGTTATGACACAACGATATGACAGTATCATACAAAGCTAAATTGTATATCGGTCATTGTACTAGCGGTGTCAGTGTTGTTCATTAACATATGAAACCAGTGATGTCTCGATTGTGGAACTATATAACGGTTTTGTAACAAAAGTTGACAAGAAATAAACGTCGAGAATGTAGCTAAAATCAGTGCCTTCGACGGCATGACGCACGGCCTGTTTTAGCAATTGCAGTTTGTGTCCGTGGGATTGTTCGGCGTGTCAGTCAGCCGCTGGCCTCGGTTTTGATTGCCGGTCATTAGTGAAGGATCGCTGTCCAGATTTTCACTCATCTTATCGCAAATTATGTCAACTAACTTTTCAAATACAACCTATAATCATAATTTTCAATCAGTAAACAGTGTGTGACAATTTTGAGAATACACATTTTATAACCTCAGTTTGAGGTTAGGTATAACCTTAATACGTTAGGGTCTTAAGAAAGTTTCATTTAGTCAATTTAACCATTTGTATGTATGCAGATTTCGGAAAATCTGATTCATTCAAATAGGTCAGGTAACACAAACGCGATTCTTTGGTTGGTACATAACCAAAATACAGGGCCGTAGCAAGCAAAATGCTGTGATCATCAAGTGGTTACAATACTTGAAGCAAGTTGGAAACTCAAAACTTTCCTGATTAATCAATAACGAAACAGTTTTCTTACTTTGACATTAATGTTGTCTTTCGCAGATGTTTCGTAGAATTGGACTTTGAGTTGATCGCCAAGTGCTTTACCCCGTTCGAAGCTGATGACCCTTTCGTCCTCCATGTCGCATTTGTTGCCAACGAGGATTACTTGGGCATCGTCTGAAGAGTACGTGTTGATTTGCGTGAGCCAGTCTTCCACAGATTTGAACGATTCTTCGTTAGTTATGTCGTACATGAGGATGAAACCCATGGCACCTCTATAGTATGCCGTAGTAATTGTTCTATATCGTTCTTGACCCGCAGTATCCTGTTTTCGAGAAACATTATTTTATTCTTGAGAATTAAAACATCATTTTCAAATGCATGACAATATAACCGAAAAATTGAACTAAAAGGGTCAAGTACGTACCTAACCTAAAAAACTTTGGGACATAACCTAAAAAACCAAAAAGCACTCAAAGATAAGAAACAGATAAAAACAATGTAAGATCAAAAACACAAAAGGCAAACTACTTACCTAACCTAGAAAAAAAAACTTGAAAACTTTACAAGCAACCAAACAATTTTAACAAACACAAGAACATTACAAATAACCGAATGAAGCAGGTGGAAAAAAAAATAAAACATCTTTTGCAAAACAGTTAATGTAATTTGCGTAAAGCTGATATTGTTATCTAAGTTATGAAGAGAGATAAAACTACATTAGCAATGCAAAATGCCACCGACCCAAATTTGAAGTTTGACTCGTTTCTCATTTCTGAAGACGGTTTTAACTTTGAAGTCGATGCCGACGGTAGAGACGAACGCCGACGTGAACGAGTCGTCCGCGTAACGGAAGAGAAACGACGTCTTGCCAACGGAAGAGTTGCCGATAATTAGCAATTTGAACATGTAGTCGTAGTTCTGGTCCGACGGCTCTTTCTGCCATTTTTGATCCATTGCTGCCATCTGTCGAACATCCAAAACGTCAAAATTTCCCGAAATACTCGTCATCAGCCACACTGCGCAAGCGCACCACCGCTTCTTTTTTAACGATGCGCATGCGCAGAGCACCTTGAACAGGCATGCACAATGGGTCAGATATCATCCATCCATAATTTTCCTTTCAATATCGAGCAAAAAAAAAAGATTTAATTTTTTCGGATAATTGAATTTTCCACCTCTTCGAGAGGATTGCCGGACGTGCCATCCACAATATCCACTATTGACATCAGTCGGTTCATCTTACGACGAATTTCAAACTCCGAGTCTTTGATTACAGTTTTTTCCGTATTTTTAGTCGACATTGTATGAACGACTTTAATCGAATTCCCGTTATTTGACACTGAATCCAAAAAGAGAAATTCTGGCAAATCGATTTCGCGCGTGGAAACTTGCAAAATTCAACTTCACTTCGTTGTTGCAACACGCCAAGCGGTCAGAGCGTCAAAGCGACGTGGCAATTACGCGCCGTGTAATTGTTCAACGATGCTTAGACGATAAAAACCGCTCACAACAACACGTGCAGTCGCATGTTTTGCATTTCAATGAGGAGGTTTCAGCTGCAAACTTTTTTTTTGTCTCAAGAACGCATTTTTGATCACATTAAAACATTAGAATTTACAAAACTGTCAATGTTTTTATCTGGATGAAATTATTTTGAATTATTAAATAATTTTTTTCAGAGAATAGATTTTTTACTACCTCATATTTTTTTTATAAAATTTTCGATTGTTTACATCTTCACTTTTTATATAAATTTCGATTTTTTTAATTTTTCGGTTATTCGTTTTAAATTTAGCTCTATCGTTCTATTGTTTACATTCGTGTATTTATTTTTTTGTATGTGTATGTATTTTTATTTTATTCAAATGTTTATTTTTCAAACTAATTTCAAAGCATGTTTTAAAATTTTTTCGATTGTTTTGAAATATCCTTGGTCAACCGATTATTTACATTCATATTTCTTTTTTCTTTTGTTTCGTTTTTATTCGGACATATACTTTTAGAATTATTTCAAATATAGCAAAACGAATCCATTGTTATTTTTGCTGCTGCCGCATTTAAAAATACGAAATATTGATAAAACAGATAAAATAGTTCAGCGACATAGATTCAACTTCTAATATTATCTTGAAATTATTGATTTTGTAAAAACTTTTAAGGCCAGTGACCGATTTGTGCAAAATCGGTCAAAATTTGTCAATATTGCCCGATTCCGTTAATTGGATTGAATTTCTGTAAAAGACAGCGATAAACAAACGTAAAATCGATGCAAGTTCAGCACCACCATATGTCACGGATAAGAATCTGTTTCAACAATACATCTTATCTCGAATTGGGGAAAAAAACCTGATTCGTTTTTTCGGTCATCGGCATCGTGCGATAAAATATGTGTTACTTTTAAAAATTAATCTGCGTTCAAGGCACCGCACACACGATTACCATTATCACGTCACCTGACACCCAAAAATTAAAACTGCTTTTACAAGTTAGCTTTGCGCATGCGCACTTGCGAGCCGCCGACATGTGCACCGAGCGTCAATCAGGCCGTGTAAATAACAAAAATTATTTTGTAGTTTTTTTTACACTTTAACTTACGACCTTGACCTACAAATAAGATCTAAACAAAAAATTTATCTAAAAATAATTTAAATAAAAAACTTGCTTTTTTAAAAATAACCGCTTTTCAGTTTTTACATCTACTTTTTGTTTTTTATGATCATTTATGAATTTTTTGTTTAAAAATTTTGAATTTACATATCTAAAAAAATGATAAATTTTCTGACAAAATTAATTAAAGAAGTTTAGCATTTGCGATTTTGTTTTTTATTGTCTTCCGATTTTAAGATAAAAAAGTAATGAAATATTGACTTTATGCACCGGATATCATTAGCGAAAAGACAGGTGGAATGAGAGAGAGAAAGAGAGAGAGAGAGAATATATTTGAAATCGATTGATATATTCAAACCAAGAAACGTTTCTCATAGTCAGTTGCAACGTACTTGAAAATAGGACAAATTCGCCTGTCTCTACCATAAATGGATATTGTAATCTTCACGTCCTAGAACTAACCTTGAAATGGCACGTAAAAAAAAATCGGCAACAAATCGAAACAAAAAATCTTTTGCTTTGAATTTTCATATTCCTTTTTTTATTTCGCATTTCTATTTAACTTCCTTCTTTCAACCTCTTTACAAAGGATTTTTAAATCAAAAATGTTTTCATCAAAAAATAAAAACTAAAAATAAATTTTTTACAGTAAAAAATAGAAATTGTAGAAATAACAGTTTTCTAATAATGCCTGCGGTGAAACAGAAATTAATTTCTTGATCTGCGTGAGAATTAAGTCCGCTTTCAGATATTTTTCCGAGCTCTCATCAACGTCGAGTCAAATTGCATTAAATTGTTTTCATTCTTTTTTATTTTTCAAATATAATTTTCTGTTTCCTACCAATCAAACGATGCCAAAAAGAATATTGTTTTAACAATACAAATTTAGACGTTTGAAAATCAGTGATGAAACAAGATTTCTTTCCGTTTTAAGTAGAACAGATCTCGGAATGTTCAAACATTGAAATTTCACAGCAAAATTTCAAGTAATTTGTCGATAATTATTAATTTTATAACAAAGTGAAAGCAAAATACAATTTCACAATAATAATGCTATCATTGTTGCTGTTTTTTATTGTTATTGTTGCAAATTTTCAATTCGAAAGATTTTTTTTGATAAGAATAATGATAAAATAAAATTCGATCGTTTTTATATGAATTTAGTTCACATTTTGTGAGGGAAGTCGAACTCAAAAATCGATCATAAAACAAGCCCAGCTGCCACTAAATTTGAGGGTCTAAATGGCTAAAGAAATATGAAACAAAAGAAATATTCCACGAAAAAGTTTACCAACAAAACAAATCGATAACCTTCATAAAAAAACAAAATCAGAAAACAAGAAAATTTTGAAAAAAACCAAATAAAAACAATCCGTTTTTCAATGACCTTCACTTTTGTTTTTGAAAGAAAACATTTCCATTTCGGCTTGATTCTTCGAATGACCTTTAGATCGTCTCCTTTTGTTTACTTACACATTTACGATTTGTCTTTAGTCTTTCCAAAAATATCATCCCAACTGTTTCATTCAGTTTTCTCCAATCAACAAGCCGCATCTTTCATTATTCCATCCCCTCTCCCCTCTCTTATAAAAAGTCAAAAAAGCTCTTTACTCTTGTCGCAAATGGCACTAGCCCAATATTGATTTGGCGAGAAATCATTTTCGCTGGAAACAAGCTTGCACCGATACGTGGTATCTGTGACGTCATCGCTTCACAATCTGCTCGCCAGCAAACGGACAAAAATCGTCAGACAAAAGTCAAAAATCTGCTCTCTAGCCCTCTCTCTCGCTCGTTGTACCACTTTCGAACTCGGAGAGGTAGATCAATAAATGGGCCATTATAGTCGCTCTGGATTTGCTTGCAATGGTATCGTCTCTCATTACGAGGAACCAAAAAAAGTAAACAAAAATAATAAACGTCGGTGTCGGTGGAGAATTCCAATTAAAATAAGGGAGAAGCAAAATCCGTTACACTGAATCCAAAATGGCGATTTGTCCTCTCGCGGGGAGATCCAAAATGAGATTGGAGGTTATTTGGACGTACTTTGAACGTTCGACGGTGGTTCGAAGGTGGAGAGTCGGCCGGGTGCTGGCGCAAGTGCGGCCGCTGGTCTCGGCGATTACGATGGCGGTGGAATCGAGGGCTGCAATCACTCTGATGCACTGACGGACGAAACTTCGCGCCACCGTGCCTCGCACTACACCTCGGATATCGACCATTCGCAAAGGACCCCCGCCCTTGTCGGACAAGTGCGCACGCGCCCCGGCCCCGACTTTCGCATCAATATACCCAAGCCGGATGTCGAGATCGAGACTGTACTACTTGTTGATTTCCAACGGATTCCGATAGGGGATGACCGGTTGGCTGTACTGGCTACTCATCCGACTTTGCAACCCCCACGTACCTTCGGATGCCGCGCTCTCTCCTAACCTCAAAATAACCATCTTGGTACCCCAGAAGAAAAAGACGAAACGTTTTTGTTGTTAATCTTCAAGTGACCGATCGACGAAATATAACACAAGTGACCATATGGATCTGATAATCACACACTTTTTTCAGGCTTATAAAATTAAATTAGGAGACACCGTAGTGTCTTTGGCCAAGTACGAAAAAAATTACAGAAGAATATGTTGAAAAGTGTTTGGCAAAATACCAAAATCGGAGGTCACATTGGTGCCTCTGGCCAAGTACGAAAAAAAAAAAACAGACACTGTGAAATGGCACAAATTGTTATATGTGGACCAATAGGAATGGGAGAAATATTCGCTGTCCTTTGATTAGAGTGAAGCGGCTACAGTTGTACGCACTGTCTATTGGTTTTCGCACTTTGAGGTTATGTTTAGAGGGCGCTAGTGGCGTCAACGGCAAGGGTTAAAAATAGCAACCAGTAATGCACATGCCACTTTTTCAAAATTAAATAAAAAATCAATTACAACAAAAATTATAACAAAATTAATTGTTATAAGAACTTGTGATTGATTGTTTGTTGAATTGGACAAACAAAATGTAGATGATTTAGTGTCTGAATTTGTTTCTAATCGAAGACATTGTTTGTTTATGAATTGCTGGTGTCCATATTTGTAGTTCTAGAAAATCCGCTAGGGTCGCATGATATTGTGATCTTTCTAAGCGGAGCTTAGAAAAAAATAGCCGATTTCATTGTACCAGTGAACATTTTATAGATATGATGTGCCTCACAAGGGAATTTTAAAATTTTGGTTTTTACTTTTAATTTTATTATTAATCTATTTTCACTAATAGCAAAATCGGGGGTTCAACCGATTTTTGAGGTTATGTTTTCACCATTATGTAAAACAAATAAAATATTATATTATTGAAATTGAATTGAAAAAATATAATTTTTTATATACTTGAAAAATGTATTACAATACTTTATTTTTATAGTGTAAACCGATATTTGTGTGAATTATAACTAACACGAATCAACATTGTTTGGAGTTTTCTTCAACTCAACTTTCTTCAAAAATTTAACAGAAATTATTCATACCTTTCATACAGACCGATAAAGCTGCACATGAAAAATAAATGAAACGAACATGTTCGGTAACCTCAAGTGCACCATTTGTACTGGGTTATAGAAATTATTTATTTATGTAAATCTAATTTATTTATTTAAATCTAAAGTCTGGAAATCTGGATTGAACTACTATAGGTAGTACTTTTTCAAAAAAAAAATACGTTTAAATTGTTCGTGTAAGGCGCACATTTTTATAAAATGTTCAACTTACTAACTTAATCGGCCATTTTTTTCTAAGCTCCGCCCACATGTCACATAAAATTGGTGTAATGTATAGTGGTTTAATGTAGAAATATAAATCATGTAAAAACGTATTTATTAAAACACGTTTTTTCCCCGACCTCTGACATTGAACAGGAAAAAAAACATCATTTTTCGAACCAAAAAAACGTTTATTAATTTTCCACTAGTTCATTTTTCCATCTTTCGAATATCTTCATATTTGACATAGTACAATATATAAAAAATATCTACACGCGCGTTTCTTTCAATTCTATCTCTCTTGTGTTACAGAAGAAATATACATTTGCTGTAAAAAGAAAGTGAAACAGGATTGGAAGAAACTCACGTGAAGGTAACTTGGCGTTGATACGACAATAAAAGGGGGTACAAAAAACAAAAAAGGGGGAGGGGGCGATATAATAATAACGATTCAATCATATCACAATCATCAACGATATCGATGAAAAAGTTTTAATGTACAAAAAAGTTTATCCAAATGCACATTTAATATGTAACTCTCTGAAAAGATCAAGAAACCCGTTTTTCTAAATTCAATTCATTTTTTTTTTCATTCCAACAAAAAACGGATACGAACAGGAGAAATAAATAATTCGGTTTCTGTAGCGAAACAAAAAAAAATATCACACGCTGAGTTTCGATTCAATTATACAATTCGCATACTTTGCCGCCTCGGCTCGGGGGACACATTATTTACAAATAAACGCAATACATAGTTGAGAAAAAAGAGAAAAAAAGTTAAACAGTTTATAGCCGAGTGCGGCATCAGAAAGTTTACAGTGGCGCCGCCTGGAAACGAGTCGCAGCGCCATCTCACAATGAAGCGCCCCCTAGGTATGTGCCAGCATGACCTAGGTGGCGCTGTAACATCTCAATTTTATACAAAGGACTAAAAATCGACTACGAGGATTCATAATGCGATACAAATTTCGGGTCGTCTCGTAAAAATTACTCTTATTAACCTTTCCTTGTCCCTTTTTGTTATCTTGAGCCGATACTTACGCTAAGTATGAGGAGAGTATTGTACAATTTTAACATTCCTTGCAAGTTTTACATTTATTACTTTAAATTCTGTTTTTTTGTCTTTTTTCCATCTCAATTTTTGGTCCTTCATAGCTATTTCGTACTTTATTTATCACAGTCGAGAAATGCTGTACAACAGATTGAAACTTGGTACAAACGTCGCTTGGTACCAGAGCAAAATGTAAATTTGATTTTATTTTATTTTATTTTTTTTTTTTAATTTTTTCATATGAAAATTTCTTTTTAATGGAATTTTTTTTATTTTTGCTTGGTACAGCGAGGTACTACCGAGATTACTGGGGACTTTATTGGCTACAATAAATACTAAAATAAAAGTTACGAGATAAGGAAAGGCGGGGGGAGACGAGAGATCCTATTGCTCTGAGGATGGCTCTTATGAGTCGATCGGCTGGTTGAATTGGGCTGCTAGGCGACGTCTGGCGAAAGCTAAACAAAATTACAACTTTTTATCAATTCTGCAATTAAATCCAATTTACAAAAAATAAATTTACAAAATCAAATCAAAATGTTTACAAGTTAAATTGTTCAAAGTGTTTAAAGTTGAAAAAACAATTTTTGTAGTTAAATTTTGTGTTGAATAATTTGTTTACAAAATAACGTACTGCGTTTGCTAGGCGTGACATCAACCCCATCGACACAATCAGAATCACGATCAGTGGCAGTGCCGCAGGAAGATCTGCCATCATTAATACTGTTATTAATGGCGCTGTCGGCGCTGATATTCGGGTCGCTGTTTTTCTTCGGTGTCAGGGACATCGACGGCAGGGGCAGTTCCGACGGATGGGGCGCCACCACGGACTCGAGCCCGGCCGAGAAATACGGATTCGCAGACGCTGGCAACAGATTTTTCGTTGGGGAGAGCAAGTTGGCTGTGTTCGGGAGGTTCCAGGAGGACAGATTCATCGGAGGAACCTAAAAAACAATCAAATCCAATCTAATTTGTTCTACAACATAAAACTACAACCAAAAAACATAAGACAAAATGGTAACAGATATAATATATCTCCGGGGATAAAAAATAAAAAAAAAGTGTACCTCAACCAAAGTAGAAGCATCAGAATAAGAATATTTAGGTGGTGTGGACCAAATTGATGATTTCCAATCATCATCATCTAATACAATCTGTAATAATTTTGTAATACAAAAAAAAATTAAACAAACAAATCCTCTAATTTTTCAGTACAAAAAAACAGAATTGCGACATCATTTTGTACTCTTAAGGCTTCTTTGTCTTGAAAGTTATCTTCGTACCTCATCAGGACTATGAGAATTGACAGAAGGATAAGCTCCCTTCTGGACGGTAGGAGTCCTCATCCACTCCTTCTTAAAAGTGTTGCCCCTGCTCATGTTGGGCCACTGATCGTCCTGAGCTGACACTCGCCAAGTAGCCTCGCCCTTTTTGTACCAGTCGTTCGAGTCCTGGCGCTGCTTCCAGATCTGTTGCCACTGCCTCTGCTCCTCGATTGTCGACAAATTTGCATGGCTCAACCTCATGAGTGAGCTGTCGCTCTCAATCGACTCGTTGCTCGAGTCCGTCTCACGGTGGGACTCCGACGAGGAAACAAGTCCATGCGGTAGCGCAAATCCAACACCTAACAATTAACGAAAAGCTTATACAAATTGTACAACTTTGCAATTAAAATTTCACAATTTTTCAAATGTTCAAAATATTTTGTTCTATTTTTTGATTTGTTCATATTGGCAGAGACGTACTGGAAAGTTTTTTGTTGAGATGCAAAACTTTTTTCTTAGACCGAGTCTCCTTAAGAATGACGGTACAAGGTAGAGCCTGGAGGAGAGCCTGCAAAGTGGGAAATCCAAATTGGGCAGCCCTGCAGGCGGAGCCAATAACGTTGAGGTAGGCACTCTCGAACTGCGATAAATTCAACGACCCGCCGTAGTTCATCAACACTTGATACAAGTGACATGCGAATTTTTGAAGAGGTGTAAGTTCAATACACGTTTCGCCGTTGATTGCTAGGAACTAAACATACATTTTAAATTCGATTTCAAACTTCGCTTTTCGTTTTTTTTTTAAATATTTTTCAATTTTTTTAACCTGAACAATTGTAGGCAAATCTTTTTGAATCTCCTCGAGACTGCATTCCCGATTGTAATAACGAGCATAAACGTTTCTGAATTCATTTATTGGCATGCGATTGTGCGGCTTATCCATTAAAATTCGGCGACACTGTAATCCTAATTGTTGCAAATATGTTTTGTCCACTGTTACCACCACAGCCCCCGCTCCACTTGGAACAACCTAAAACAATAAAAAAAAATTACATTTTTCAAATTCGTTGTCAATACATCTTTTATATTACAACAACTAATTACAATTAGTAATTAGACATATTTCAGTTTTGAACTGTACATTCTCAGCTGTCAAAAAAATGTTATATTTTCCAGTTTACACATTCTAAACTAAGTTATAAAATAACAGTATAAAATAACAAAGAAAACGGACAATTGAAACGTACTCTAACATATTGATGTAATTTTTCCAGCAGCTGCAATATCGAATTGCATTTAAAAAGCTCAGGTCGGAGAGCGTATCCGAATTGTTGTAAAAAGTGGTGGGCAACGTTGGAGACGCTGAGGCTTCCCTTGTTGCGAGTGACAAGTTTAGAGATCTGCTCGCCCAGGACGCGCACGCCCTCCTTCTCCGTGAGGGAGATCCGCCTCTCGCCGTCCGCGGTGTCCTCGATCTTCACCACTTCGGGGATCGCCTCAAAGAGCTCGATCAATTTGGTGAAACCGTAGTCCGACACTCGGCACTGGTGACCGAAATGGTGATGGTACGACGGCACGAACTTGTTGAACAGCATCTGGTTTTGGGG
Source organism: Trissolcus japonicus (assembly GCA_030522925.1). Lineage (NCBI taxonomy): Eukaryota > Metazoa > Arthropoda > Insecta > Hymenoptera > Scelionidae > Trissolcus > Trissolcus japonicus. Next base: position 28,965 of record JAPYZS010000472.1, read on the forward strand.
CGCGTGACGTAACAGTTCTATCACCTACAAGAATTTTACATTTTAATAAATTCTTATAATTTATAAAAATCAATTTCTATCAATTTTTGTACCTCAACAGCGAACTGTTTGGTACGCGCGATTTCTTCGGGAGTTTGTTCTCTTTTTGGGATGGCGATCATCTTATCATTATCATTATGATTTGTTACGACGACAGTGTTTTCGGAAACTTCGCTCAGGATGTCTTCGATATCACAAACGCCATAATCGACTACGTCCCAGGATTTGCCTAAAAAATAATCAATCTTGTGAAAGTTGAAAATGAAACAATAATTTTTGTAATAATTTTGTTTTCCAATATCAGAAAAAGAACTGACCAATAACTCTGGAATAGATATTAGGAAATTCTGACAACGTCACTTGTTTGCTGGCCTGTGCTTTCAGAACTCGTAACAGGTCCGATGTAAACCTACGAATTTGCGCACGGTGCGAAAGTGTGACTACTCGTTTATTACCCTCGCCCATCACCTGAAATCAAATTTGCATTTGAACAACATTCGATATTACAACCAACTTTTTATGATTTTAATTTTTCTTAGTTTCTTTTTTAGGACTTGTAAAATTTGGTTCAAAAGATAATCGAATTGCACACACTTGCACCGTGTGAGTAAGAGCTTCCAGCAGATCGATGAGCTTTGTAAATCCATAATCGGCAACTCGGCATTGTCTCCCAAAGTGGTGATGATAAGCCGGGATGAATCGATTAAAGAGCAGCTGACAATGTGGCGCAGTTTTTAGCAGGTCCACGAGCTCGCGACTGAATAGAGCCAGCTGGTTAGCCAGAGGCGGGCTCACGCATTTGTTTTCTGCAAATTTCACATTTCAATTTCAAAAATGAAAATTTTTTCATTTCAATTTCAAAAATAGCAAATTTCACATTTCAATTTCAAAAATAAGAAATTTCACATTTCAATTTCAAAAATAAAAAATTCAAGTGATACAGAAATGTAACATTTAAAACATGATTTGAATTGTTTCAATTTCATCAACTAAATTGAGCAGATCTTTTCGTACAAACGTATTCTTAATTTACAATTGTATTTGAAAATTGTTAATAATTTTTGATAATTTTTGTTAAAATTAAGGTGAAAGTTTCTTTTTCCACCTTCGTGATTTTCGTTGTGACTTTTGTCTCCGGCCCAAACGAGGTACTTGACAGAACCGATGCCCTGTTTGAGTTCGACGGAAGAGAGGCACGAAACCAGGTGTTCCAGTGGGACGCCGTTTTCATCAATGTGCAAAGGCTCTTTGAACTCCGCTTCGTAGCAATTGGGAAAACTGAAAATAAAAAATCCAACATTAATTATTATCAATTTAAATTAAATTAAATCGTCATTTAATAAATTAATTTATTTCGCTATGCTTAATTTAATCTTGGTAATTAAATTTGTTAACCAAAAATTTGAAATTTTTATAACATAATTTCAATTTTCTAATGTAATTTTTGTTTTTTTTTTAACCTGGCAAGTGGTAGATGTCCGTTATGCGAAGCCAAAAGCTGCTGTGTTCTAAGAGCAAGTAATTTGAGCGAGATCCTGACGTTTGGCAACGAAGACATCTCCTGTTCAGCCCAGCCCTTCTCCGACCAAGGTCTCTGAGTGTGAATCGTACAATATGGCAGCTCCAGTGCATGTCCATCCTAGAAAATCAACCCAAAAAAGTCAATGTCCATTCCAACACAATATTTTCAACAAAAATATTCTTAAGACATTATTTTGTTCTCATCTTGTTTCAAATCAGTTTTACCGCTTAGAGATATAATCAACGCGACCTCCAGGATGGAAAAAGATAAGATTTATTCTCCATCCGAGGTCTGCTCAGACTCGGCCTACGTTTTCATCATCTCATCTTTTTTAAAATTACAGTTTCATTTTGAATTTATTTTTGTTTTAAAATCGGACCTGAGCAACGTTCAAGAAACAAGGCGAAGGTGTGTTGCGATGTTCCGGACTGAGTGAAACCATGCGTCCACTGGGATCATCGGTGATGATGCAGACGTCCTTCAGTTTGTACAGCTCAGAGACGCTGATGGAGATCATGAACCGACTCTCATACATCTCGCGGAACTTGAACAGTGGCAGTTTGTGTCCTGGCACCTCCTGCAGCAGCATCACGATCTGCGAACGGACGATCTGGGGACTGGGACCGCCCGCGTGGGCGTACGAGATGAGGATCCGCTTGTAGCCGATCTTGCGACGGTGCAACTGGGAGATTGCAAACTGTGCCTCTGGCAGGGACGGCACTTTGACGCTCGCAGCATAGTTGCCATCCGATTGAACAAAGACTGACACGTGCAACACCTGCAAAAATTAACACATTTTCATATCAATTACTTGAAATTAAATCATTTTACAAATTATAACAATTATCTTCATTATCATTATTTATATATTTTTTTTAACAATTTTTAACCCTAATTTTTCTGATTATTTAATTAATTAATTGTCATTTAATTAAAGTCGGGTCAAATTAATTGTCACAGATTTCTGGATCTTAGTGTTTTTTCATGTTTTTTTTTCGTACCATCACATGTTCCATGAAGATGGAATGTAAAATACGTTTCATATCCTTAGGATCGATATTCTGATCCAAATTTGTGACTTGAAGTTCAATCGGGGAGTAGCTTCCATTATTCGGACCGCTTCCATTTCTGTTTATGGGATTGAAAAAATTCTGCAACAGGACAAGAAAAAAAAGTAATTGGTTTGTTTGATTCAAGAATATCCATTTTAAATTAACCAAGATTTTTTTTTGACTTACGTCGTTTTCTTCTGATTCAGTATCATTGTAAGGAGACATTCTGTGCTGATTTTGCCCGATGGTCTGGAATTCATAGGGAGACGGTGTTCTGCTCCGCATCATAGGATGCTGATTCTAAAACCAAAACAAATATTTTTTATTTAAATAATTTTTTAAACCTGATTAAATAAAAATATTCTATTTCATAACTCGTACCTGGCCATTCCAGTGACTAGGTTCGTGACTTTGATTCATGAACATGGGCGATGGACTTCGGCGTTTAAAATTCTGCGGATATCCTGACCCAAAAATTATAACAAAAATTAAAAATTTGTTTCATCTATTCTTTTTAAATTTATCATTTATTTATGTAAAATTGTATGTGCAAGTTTAAAAAAAAATAAAAAACAAAATTGTACCAGGGCCATATGGATTAGGAGGACCGTTAGGTGGCCAGCCAAGTCTCGGAGCATTCCACTCGCAAGCCTGGTTGAAATTATTGAACTGACCACGTGGACGTTGACGCATCTCCGGAGGCCGGCCGTTAAGATTCTCAACGACTTCGCGAACTTGTGGTGCGTAAACGCGTCTGTTCATTCCAACATTTCTGGGCCTGTCCATCTATAAAATGCACAAAAATAAATATCAAATATTAAATATTATTAAATTAAAATTAATTCTTTAAATTTTTGAATAAAAATTAATTTGACTTTCAATAAAACTTGTTTTACCATCGGAGTTGGAATTCGAGGTTTGTCCTGGAACGAGCGACAAGGACCCTCACCGTTGGGAAAATTTCGACTCATGTATGAAGCGACCGGTTGAATTATCCTAAAAAATTCAATTGTAAACATGCAATTATTATTATTTTGTTATCAAACTAACCTAAACAATTTTTAATCAATGTTTTCATGTCAGATAAGATCAAAGCTTCTAAAATTCATCGCCCGAATCTACAAGGATTTTCATCGACTCGTGGACTCGAAGGCTCAATCTCGGATTTTCATCATTATAAATTTTTGTTTTTCAATTCAAAAAATTAATTTAAGATCAATTTGTTTAATTATATATTTTGTTGGTTTAATTTTACTTTCAGTTTAATTTGCAATTTTGGATTTTGAAAATTAAAAAATTGTTTGTTTAATTTTGCAATTTGTTTGCAATATTTTTGTTGTTGAAATAAGAAATGAAGGTGAAAGGAAATAAATTTACCCAGATGGGGCACAGTGCATGCCGTTCCAATTGGAGTGAGGGCCAACGCCTGGAGAAGCTGGATGATAATGAGGCGTTACAGGTAGACTTCGAGCACCAACTGAGGTACCTGAATTATACATTTGCCTTGGCGATTCTATCACAACTTCGGATTCACTTGATGTATGCTTACGTATGATTAATCCTTAGCAATCAACCAATATTTCTCGTTTAATTACAACTTCAACAAACAGTTTACAGCAGTTTCAAAACGAAACAAACAAACCGAACCATACAAAAACAAAAATTCAAACAAAGGTAGAAACAAAATGTTTTAAATCAATTCTTACAACTAAAAGATTTAATTAAAAAAAACAAACAAACAAAAAGAAAAATTGTTACCAAAAAAGAATGAAAAAATGAATAACAAATTTTGAAATCATTTCGTAACCGGAATTCAAAATTAATTTTCTTAATCGTAGATCAGTTTCGATTTAAATTCAAGGATTAATTAAAAGGCCAATATTTACAAATAACTTCATCTACAAAGTACCCAGCCAACTAATAACGAATTCAAATTTCAAAATTTCGCTCCTTTTTTTGGTACCAAAATGGTTTTTTTATAAGATGTATAAAAAATTACAAAAATTGTCTGCCTCATTTTCTTGTCTATCAGATTCATTTGAGTTTCTAACTGTTTGAAAAATTGAATTGGATTTCAACTACGGTTTTCGAATTTCAAGATGGCGAAGGTCACAAGACCAAACACCAAAATCAACCGACGACAAATTGAACATCTCAGAATGTGAAAAATGACGATTGAAAATAAACGATGACTTTTTGGGGGACCATTTTTGTCTCACTTTTACTCACCTCGATTCTCTTCGCTAAAATTGTTGTCCTTTTCCTCTGCGTACTGCACGGTAATCTTCGAATTAAAAACGTATTCCCCATGCATACGCTTTTGGGCCCTGAAAAAAACCAACAAATAGAAAAAGTGAGAAAAGAATTTTTTTGTTTTCCTCAATTTCAAAACAAATGTTTTTTACAATTTTTTAATTTTCGTATCTTTGTGTACATCTTCTTACCATGAGAAACGAAAAACTCAGCAGCAAGATAAAAAAAGCGCGAATAAATAAAAAAAAAAATAATGAAACCGACTTAAAATACGCGATTTTAATATTTAAATAAATAAGAACTGCGGTTATTTAAACTAATTCACTTCGAAATTACAAATTGAGATGTTCGCGCGACTGAGCCCGGCCTCGCACTGTTTCCGTTATTGTTCGAATAAATCGTCTTCCAAATTATAATCGAGCCCGTATTTATGTTTACGTTCCTCACTATTTGTTTTTGGCCTCCGATGCGATCGACCGATGAAAACGTGTCAAAATTTCTCTCCAAAGCGAGTGAACTTTGGCACGAGTTCACAAAAATTTTGATCAATCTTTTTTTGTCTTCTTTTTTTCAAATATTCAAATTTCGCAACTTTGATTTCAACTTTTTTGGTTTTCATTTGGGTTTCATTTTCACTCATTTTTTGTTTTTTTTTTTTAAATTTTGCAATTGTAAATTAGTTTGAAAATTATTTATATCTTTGATTATTTAAATATGAATTTACAAAGTTATATAAATTATAAAATTGAAATTTAAAAATGTCAAATTTTGCAACCTACAAAAACTTGAGATTTGAAAAATTAATGAACATAAAAAAAGTTGACAGATGAAAATGTACAAGATTGAAATTCAAGAAGGATAAAAGAGAAAATTCACGACAAATATTGTCGTTGAAAAAATTCTGATAGAATTGAGCAAATTAAAAACATGAAAAAAAAACGACAAAAAATTAAAAAGTTACAATTCAAATGTTTCCATTTTTGTTTCAATTTTTAAAACAAAAATGTCTCACCTATCAGCAGATTCTTTGGAAAAAAACCGAACTATGGCAGCATTAGACTGAACCTCAATGACTCTGCCGCCGCAATTGTTAGACAACTGTTTCAATCGGCGCTTTATTCCTAAAATATCCTTATCTTCGGGAAGGTTACAAACTAAAAGGTCGTACGACTCGGTGACCTGTAACAAAATTCAGAACCAAAAAATCAATTAATTCCTTGAAAATTAATCAAATCAATTTTATTATAATTAAATTTCCAATTAGTTGGAATTCAAGAAATTGTAAAAAAAAGAAATTTGAATTGCCTTAGCCGGTGTTCTGGAAGGCAGCGACTCAGTAAGTTGGGTGAAATCATAGTGCTCGTTGGCGCAAAGGATGAGCGCCTCGGACGTGTTCTCCTTATGGAGAAGAATCACGTGTATCTTCTTTCTGTGCCGTAGGTCGCACAGGTCCGCGGCAAAATTAATATCGCCCGATATTAAAATGACGGCCGCGGGGCTGCCGTGAATGTCGGCGAAGCGTCTTATCGATTGTCTAAGCTTCTCGTCGGCGGCATTCTTACACGTTGCCGCAACGTGTATCAAATTCACTTGTGCATCGTTCAGCTCCTGCACAATCTGCTTATTCTCCTTTTGTACATCGCACACCACTATAAATTCAGCCTCCTTGTAGCCGCCAAAAAACTTGTCACGAATTGTCTGCGTTACTGCTATCGCCGATCGACCTTTTGGTACCTAAACATATTTAAATTCACAATCATCTCATCCCCAATTTTTTATTTCAATTTATCTACAAAATTATTTCAAAACAAATTCAAAACAAATTTCTCCATTTTTGAGGTTAGGTTGTTTACATTGTCTGTCTTTGTTATTATGTAGTTAACAATCAAACTTGTCATATTTTAGAGGTTATGATTAGTTTGTTTACCTGACAATTTTCAATATCCCAAAAGACACCGATGGGTGGTAAGAAATGAGGTTTTTGTTTGGATGATGATGTTGCATTATTTTCATAATTATCAGGATGAGTAGGAGGAGGTGGGAATCGTCTGACGGAGCTCAGCTCGAGCTGAGTTTCTGAATCGTTGTCTGAGATAGTGCTAGGCAACGATCGCGTCGAACAAACGTCGTTGATGGCCGCGGGGGTGAGTTTCAGCAGCAGGTCTAGCAGCCTGTCGTTCACCCCTCTCGATTCATCGTCACTGTCCTCGTCGCAGGTGCGAGGCTGATAATACCTGGTTGCCATCTGCACCATCTATTCCATTCAACATCACAGTCCTTGAAAACCTAACAATAATCAATAACAAATCAACAATCCAATTTCCATAACAAATCAAAAGCAAACATTTAAAACAATCAATAAATAATCGATAAACAAGTGCCCTCGTTTGTTTACAATTGAAATCATTTGTTTACATCCATCCATTTGAGACAACAGAAAACAAAGGTCTGATCGGAAAATCGGCATAACCTCAAAAAGGGCAAAACTTACTTGCTAAATTTTATTTTGTTCGACGAAGAGTAAAAAAAAAGATTGAGCGCATTTTTTAGTGCACGATTAGAACAAAATTGACTTTTTGATGGAAGGTAGAGAAGGTGAAAATGAATATTTGTAAACAAAACTTGGCCGTTGTTTACACAGGGGTGATTTGATTCAAAAAGCTTTGCGACTGAGATCAGAGACTTACCGCTCAGGCCATTCGAAACGGATAAAGCGAAACATAAAAGTACCCTCGCGCTGGGAATTCAAGTCATTGGATAAAAAATTCGCAGGGCGCCAGCAGCGAATCCGTGGGATTGGCCCTTCGGCGCGAGTTGCCTTGTTGTTGTTGTTGACAAACACACAATTTTGTTCTGCTTTTTTTGTTGTTTCACACCGAGGGACGAGACGTGAAGAGGAATTGTAAACCCAATGCAAACATCGGCGGACACTGTCCCAAAAGTGAGAATTCACTTCGACGACAACAGCGCGATAACCGGCGCATGCGCGTTTCGTTCTGTTGCGGCGCGACTGGCGCAAGTGAGGTTAGGTTCGAATATTTGAAAATTGATGATGGATGAGAAGTAATAAACATTTATCAAATCTATGTTATTAATTTTTAATTCACTTTTTTTCATTGATCGCGTATTTTAAATCTAACCTTAAAATCGTTATCGTTATTTTGTACTCACATTCTTGTAACAAAATTAGTATTAAAAAACATAAAAAAATTGAATGTTAAAATCAGTGTAAATTTGCTAAAACTCATATTATTATTGCAAAAAGATGTTTGACCTTAACAAAATAAACATATCATTTGAAAAATAACGGTTTGAAACAGCGCCATCTATGGGTATTTGAAATCTAACCTTAAAATGTTATTGAAACTTGGATTACTCAATCTGTACTTTTTGTTTATATATATTATTTAACTCAACTGTTTCAAGATAAAAATAAAAAAACAGATTTCTTTTCTTTAATAATTTTATTCAAGACATGACAACACGTTTCAATAAATTATTCATCTTTCGAAAAGGTCGGTCAAAACATGCCTCTTGTAACCTTTTCTAAAAAATGTTGAATGCATTTTCTGATGCCGTTCCAAAATGTGTTGCACTGTTACAATTTCTTTTATATTATAATACAATATAATATAATCTTGAAGAAAATCTTTTGTTACATAGAAAAAGAAAATGTCGCAGGACATATTAAAATTATTGTTAAAAAACAGACTGCTATTGAATTTCCCTCGAATACTGCCTTTTTACGAGTATATTTTTTTCTTATACGATTTACAAACAATTGAATTCTTCGGAAAGTTAATTTAATGATTCAAAGTAATATTTTTGAAAAAAAAATAGAACAAAGGTCTACATAATGCATTAAAAAGGGATTTCATGTACTTTCAGATTTATAAAATAAGTTTGAAAGAATACAAAATAGAAATATTACATTTTAATAAAGTTCTCAAGAATAACGCCTCTACCGGTGGTCGCACGAAACAAAACCTGGCGCCATCTTTTGAGAAAAGTTCGAACTAAATTTCAAAATGCTCAAATTCGTATTTAGAAGATGAAATAATATTTATTAACGATAAAAACAGGCGAGTAAATCGTTTTCCTCCAATAGACAGACTTACACCAATAATGCAATTCAATCATTACTTCTATATTGTTTACAACATCCATTAAAGTGCATTTTTCATGTAATAGTTTGGTATAATCATTGCATATATCGCTTTCTTGCATTTATTATAGAGTTGCCACTACAATATTATATAATTTTCTACTGTTTCAAATATGTACCCGGCTTACGTGGTTTACTTCATCGTTTTTAATTTTTTTTATTTTTTTTTTACTCTTATACTTTTTTTTTACTTTTTCAATTTTTTTCCAAGGGATTATTAATTTGTGATGTATTGTTGCTTCTTTCTTGATAACTAGTAAACAAAGTTTATACAAAAATCATAATTTCTGAAGAAACAAAGTTTTCATACATTTGCTAAATTTTTAAACTATCATTTTTAATAATTTATAATGAAATTAGCAGATTAGATTTTATTATAAACCAAATAATGAAAATTCTATAAGGGAAAAAAAGAAAGGTGAACGAATAAACCCCTCGGATTTTTTCGTTTTAGCTATGACAAAAAATAGCGGAATACATGTTATGCAGTAAGATTAATAATATATCCGGGGGCCCAGTGACTACGAACTAAAACGAACAAATTCGAGCCCCCTATTTTTTTGTTGTCCTTCTAAGTTTACAATTATTTCAGTTTCGGAGAGTCATTTTTTATTATTAAAACAAAAGCTGATCTCCTCCCCAGGTTCTTTTCCCATTGTATTAATTAAAATCTTGATTTTTTTCATTTCCACTGAAGCGATTTTTAAAGTGGCATGTACTCTTTTTTTTAATTAATTATTGTTGTCACAATTGTTATTTATTAGTTGAAACTTCTCATTTTAGTTTGGAACCAAATCCAAAACTAAAAAAATTAATCATCGCTTTTTTGTGTGACGAAAAACGTGTCGACTTTGTCAGAGTCAGATCGGTATGAAACGTTTTCAAAATCTAGTGTTGAATTGCATCTGTCGTCATTTCAAATATAAATTCACCTTATAACCTTTTTTCTTTCTTCCTTTTCTTGTTCTAGTATCTTAAAGCTTCAAGCACTTGTGTTATCATTGTGTTTTCTCAACCATTTGCAAAAACCGGTGACAATTTTATGAAAAAACAATTCAAATAAGTTCTCGAACGTAGCGCCTCTACCGGTGGTCTAGCAAAACAATACCTGGCGCCATCTTTTGAGATAAGTTTGAACTAAATTTAATGCCCATATTCTTCCAGAAATGTTACAAAATATTTAAAAACTCAATTTGGTGTAAATTTTCACCTTTAAGATACAACTTCAATGGTAAAATATTGCTTTTAGCTTACATTGATTTAAAATTGTTTTTAATGTTTTTCTTTTCTTTAATTTTTCATTTCTATGCAAATTGTCACCGTTTTGCTGCTCAAGTTATTATACAATTTCGCATGATGACGCAATAACAAATCTACAAAAATATAGCATTTCTATCCGCTCTAGCGTAACATTAAGCTTCATCGTTTTTTCACTCTCCTCCGTAATCAATAAAGATAGTTTTCATTTGTTTCTCCATCTTTTTCATCGGTGAAATTTCGTCTCAAGCCGTCTTGAATCCTCGCTCGGTTCGCTCATCGTGTCGTTTGCCAGAAAATATTAATTTGTTAAATGCACCGGCTTCTGCGAGACGGTGGTCAGACGAAAAAACGAAAATCATTGTTTCCTCAACCTCTCTTGATAAAAATGTAAAAAGAAAAGTTGGAGGAAAAATGTTTTTCTAACTGACAATAATTTTGACCGTGCTGGATTCTTTTTTTTGTGCAAAATTGTTGTCTTTTTTTTTTCGTCTCAATTTTGGGTCACTTTGTTCTACATCGAAAAACTTGAAACGATAATGCTCAACATTTGTCCTTACTAATATTTACACACACAAACTGCATTCCTTAAAATTAGTGAATTCATCCTCTCGTATCAAACAGTCACTTGCGCACAAATAAATAAGGCCTTTTTTTCAAACGCACTCGTCGATAATAAAAAGTTTAACAGAATAAAACAAATGTACTCAAAATTGCGATAAAAACGAAACAAAAATTCATACAAAAATTAACGAAAAAAAGGAAAAGAAAAATCATCATGATTATTATTCTTAATATATAATAAAAATTTGGCTTACAAATAAAAATTTGAATACAGTTCTTTTTCAGTAGGTAAAAAAAGTTAGAAAAAAATGAAAATGAAAAAATCGACGAGAGCAACTCGAAAACGTGATAAATCTTTTATCTCGTGTATGTACAGTTTAATGCCATCTCGTATATGAATTACAAAATATAAAAATACATGATAGATTTTTGTCTTTTTCCCTTGTCCGGCTCAGTTTTGTTTTCAAAATTCATCCCTCAAAGTGCATCTCGTGAAACAACATCTTTCTTTAAAGGAAAAAGAGACCATGCACTCTTGACTTATGATTACATCTTATGGGAACTTCTAACACTAAATCATTCGTGTATAGAAATATATATTTGACTTATATGAAAAACGTTCAGTCTGCGCCCGCCCTCGATTTGCGAGCGAGTTTCATATAATCCCGCAAAATATATATCCTTGTAAAACAACAAACAAAACAAAAATATCACACTTCTTAAAAAACTGAAGGTCCGCAGCGAGTGACGACTCGTTCCAAGTTACTTTTTCTTTTTCTTTTTTTTTGCAATCGAAAAAGTTTTTTTATACTGTAATATCCCCTTCTCCTCCTTTTTTGGTTTTTGTTTGGCAGTGAAAACAGAGTTTTTCGTTTCTTTTTCATTAGTCAAAATGATGTTTTGTTTGATCCCACAAAATGTTAAACAAAAATTTCATCCTGAACATTTCAACATACAAAAAGTTAAATTGAAATTAAATAAAAAAAGAAATTGAAAATGAAAAATTGCTATTCAAAAACAATTCATTTTTGTATTTGTAAAAAATATTCAACAAATATAACACAACATAGTGAATGCAAAAAAGCATTGCAAAATTGCAAATAAATCTTTGACAGTGAAAAACATGAAATGAAAATGAATTTTAGAATGTAAATAATATTAATAATTAATGGTGCAATTAGTTTGGAGATCTTGGTTCTTTTCTTCGTCGTGATTTTGGGTCTCATCACCGGTTTAGTCGTGGTTTGTAAAATGAAGATGAGAGGTTTAATGTCCTACGTCGTTTTCCTCTTTTTCTGCATCGTCAAATTGGCCAGGATTTATCACGCTCAAAGTGTTGCTAAAATATGAAAACAAAAATATTTATAAATAATGCATTTATAATACTTAGAATCGAACTTTTTATAAAATAATAATCATCAATTAATGAATTGTAATTAATCTAATTACATTAATTTAATTAAACATTTTTTGAAAACTTTTCTATCAATTTTTTATTGAATTTCTTAAATTTTTTTATGCGAGCGGAGCGCTCCTACCGGCGAATCAACGAAACAAAATATACTGACATCTATTGATAACACTTCGAACTAAATAAAAAACTTTTAATCAAACTAAAAGAATAATGCGACTAATAAAAAACTAATTCTGACCCAATTTACTGTTTCAAAATTAAAAAATGTTACCAAAAAATTCAAAAATTATACTCACTTAAATCCTTCGGTGATACCTTCGACAGTTGATCCACGTCCGAGGGATCCCTTCTTCTCAAACTCCTTAGTCTTTTTCATTGCCGCTTTCTTCTTCCCTGCCGCCTGGAAAGTTTGGTGCAACTATCTATTTTATTGTCCATCTTTTAGAATTTTTATTCTTTTTTCTCCTTAAACTTCTTTAAATTATTCATCTTGTTGTTTATTCTTATTTACATGACATAATTTACAAAACAAAAAAAAATATCTTAATCAAAAAAAAGTAAGGAAAAGATTTCAAAAATCATATAGATGTACCTTCATCTGATTTTTTTTGTTAGCCACAGCATTTTGTTGCGCTCTGACTGCATTTCGAGCCTGGAACTTTGGTCTGTGCATGGAATTGAATTGACGAGGAACACAGTACCCGCCGATAGAGGTCACCTTGAAAAATTAAAGAAAAAAAATTAGTACTGGTTAATGAACACAAAAATAATCAAAAAATGAAAACAAATAAATAAATTGATTAAGCTTTGAGAATTTTTATTTTGTCAGTGAGGAGAGTAGAGATTGAAAAAATCAGTACAATTTTTATAAGAAAAAATGTATAGGACATGCCAAATAAAGTCATCTACAACAATCAGCAGTTTTGAGTCATCTAAAGAAAGGCCATATAAAAAGTCAACAAGCAACAGAAGTAGTTACAATAAAAAGTAAATAATCTTTGTTTTCTACACCAGAAACAAGACAAAGGTTAGACAAAATCAGGAACGATCATGCAAAAATCAAAAAATGATACTTCTCTTTTCTTTTTTATTTTTTATACTATAAAATGCCAGACTTTTCCATTTTTTTCTTCTTTTAAAATTTTAGGTTCAAATTAAGAAAATTTTAGGTATAAACATCACAAGAAAGATATGGCATTTTTCAATAATAAAATATAAGTTCAATAAAGTTTCAATAAATAAAATATAGATAATCATTTGTATGATTAATAATAATAATTAAATAACAAATAAAACAATGAAAAGACAAAAATGATAATTAAACATGGAATCTAACAATTACAGAAATTAACTTGCAGCGCCTCTACCGGTGGCACCACAAAACAAAACCTGGCGCCATCTTCTGAGAAAAGTTCAAACTAAATTTACAAATGCTCAAATTTGTGTTTGGAAGATAAAATGATATTTATTTATCGTCACTATTATGATTTTTTATTCGATAATTATGTTTTATAATTTAAGTGATAATAAAATAAAATAAATTTTATTATTAATAAAATTAATAATGAAAATTTCATTTGTTTCGGCTTTTTTACTGAAATCATAAAACTAAATGAAGACACTCGAACTGGAACTTAAAAATCGTTTTTATTGTTAAAAAATACAGTTCCGTAAAACGAAATATACGAGAGACATTTACAAGAATACTTTTTTGTGCTTCACTGGTAATAATGCAGTGGCGTGAGAGAAAAAAAACATGAATGAAGACACAATTAATAAAACGAGCGGGTACAAAAAATAGAAAAACATTGATGACAAAACGAGATGAAGATATCTAGTTAAATACATTCGACAAATAATCACATTGGACAAAGAAATCTAACAAAAAAAAAAAAAGAAGATTTAAAAAATGTATTTTAAATAATAAAGTTTGAAACTTTTAGACAAATGATAAAAGAAGAGAGTAATTTGTGAGCATAATTTGGCTTTTTTCGTGATATTTAATCACTTTTTCAATTTCATTAAATCATCAAAATTCATTTTCTTTTTTAATTAATCAAATTAATCAAAATTGTTTAGCGATGAGTTTTAAAAGCAAATTATTCTCAGAAATAAAGGTTCGAATAAAACGATTAAAAAATTGGCACATGATAAAAACTGAACTATTAGAAATAAGCCAACATCGACAATCAAAACAATGTAGACTAATTGTGCCGGACGACCAAAACTGCGACAAGACAACTTTATTTGTTAAAAAAGAAATTCTTAAACTGTCGAAGGGCAAATTTGAATTTTTTTTTCATTCTCTTAAATCACAGTTACGATTCTGAGTGAAAGATCTCAACTTTCCTTTGATTTTTTTTAACAAATTGTTTGTTTTGGAAAACAATTTTTCCTCAAAAAAAGAAAAAAATTTAATTTTACAAAAATAAGTTTTCTCATGAATAAAAATAATTATCGCAAATTTCACAATATTAACGCGAGTATATATACCAAAAATTTTCTAAAAACCACGTTGTAAAATTCAGAGTTTCTTATTTTTGCATCATTTTCGAAAACATACAATTTCGCACTGGTTTTTTTACAAACTCAAAGAGGCATTACTCTTTTGAGTCTGAATTTTTTTTTTTAATTTCATTCTACCCCGAATTTTTGCAGAGCTTTCAACCCTCCATAGAACTTTTACAAAAGATTTTCATTTTTCCAATTCCAACATTCGTTTTTAGATTTTAATCTAAATCAATTTACTGTTAATTAATGCAGAATTGCAAAATACATTTTTATCAATTTCTTATTCAACTCTAAAATGTTTTGATACAAAAATTCATTCAATTTCTTCTTGATTAATATTTTTTTGTTTGAAAACAAAAAAAAATATTAATAATCTTTTAATTAAAATTTCCTCATATAAAATCCGTATCGCCTTAATGAAAATCTTTCTTCAAAGTTCAAAAAGAATTTAGATTGATTTTACAATTTATTATTGCAGCTTGAATGTTGCAATTTTATTCTAGTTGTCGGTGTTTTTGGTTGCTCCAGGGCCATTGAGGGGCAGGCCAGATTGGTTTGCGTCCGAATTGAACATACACCGGTATCGCATGGGGGGTCTAAACGGGCGATATCCTACCTGGGGCGGGGGCATACGTGGAGGAGCTCGAGGATGCGCATGCGCCGGGTGTGGCGGCGCCAGAGGCTGCGGCATACGTCCAGGCTGACCGTAGTTTGCGCCCCACTGGCCGACAACTACGCCAGCGATCTCCAGTTGGCCTCCTCTCGAAGGTACTGGTCGGCGCATCATGCCCCGCTGGGGCCCAGCTGCTCCACGACCACGCACCAGACCTTCGCTCATCAGACAACCTGCTGGCAAAATGTTCTGCGGTGGCACCTGCATCCTGATTCCAGCTAAAAGTTACCGAATCCACAATTAATATATTTGACAATTCATATTTTCCATCATTTTATCATTTATTTTGTTTATTTATCCATTTATTTGATTCATAAATTTTTTTTATATCAATTGTTACAATCATCTGAGATCATTTTCAAATTCCATAAACGATTTATTAATATTTTCTAGTTTTTAAATTCGTTCTGCAAACGGTGCGCCCCTATCGTCAAATGAACAAAATAAAACCTAGCGCCATCTATTGAAGACACTTCAAACTAAGTCGCAAAATCCACTAATAATTTTAAAATCAGAATAAAATCGTCTAAATAATTATAGAATCATTGTCACAATATTTTATTTTCAAGTTCTTACGAAAAATAATAGTTGTCAATATAAAAAATTTTAAATAAATAAAATAAAAGATATTGTCACGACATAGAGATTTTCAGGGCCCTAAAAACCTGGACTCTGTAGATCAGTATCGTATTCGTTCTGTCTTCCCATGGAAAGTGATTCGTAATTCAAATATCGAGCCACTAAGATTGGACGGAAGACAAATTTCAAGTTCTTGTATGATGGGAATCGAACTTAACTCTTACTGGTTTCTAGATAAGAACTTAAACACCGAGCTGTCGAAGCTCAGTTACCTACCAGGGGTAATAGGCAAGGCCGGTCTCGCATAAACAACGTTGACACCCTCAAGGATGGCTTTGCGCATGCGCTCGACTTTGACCACGCGGTCAAAGTGCCCTCCGCAAAGATCCAGCAGGTTTTTCGAAACAGAGGCGCGGGCGAGCGTGTGGTGGAACAGTTTTCCGTCGAAGTACAACCAGGGGCAGCACATGAGCCAGGGAATCGGCGCGCCGCAGGCATCGTTCGCTAACAAAGCCGTTTCCACACCGGCCATGAAGAGCGCCGCGAGCTGCACGCCACGGGACGACACCATGTGGAGTTGCAAATCTTGAAGGTATTCCGCATTCATCAGGTCAGGACAGAATGCCTGGGCTATGAAGGCGTCCAGTTCGTGGCGGCGGAGAATTTTGACTCTATCTGAGAAACACATGATGTATCTGAAAAAAATTATTTTTTGTTATATAAAAATTATCTGATCTGAAGATTTTTAATTGGAATTTGTGTAATTAAAAATCATCTGCTTTTTATTTCTACAAAATTAAGACAAAATTATCAAGAATTGGATGTTTTTAAAGCAATATTTTGCAACTTAATTCAATCTTTATTCAACAGATGGCGCCAGCTTTTGTTTCGCTTGACCACTGATAATGGCGCTGTGGGTGCCAAACAATTAAAACTTGAAGTATAATTCTGTGGCTGTGAGGAAAAACCAATTAAGTGCTTTTTTGTACATTTAAGTTAAAAACATATTTTACATTGTTTTTTTATCTACTTCTGTAAGACGAACTTAAAGAAGTGTTTCTATGGGGATCAAAAAAATATAATTCACATGTTTTACCATTTTTCCGGGCTCTAATTTTGTTTAAAAAAATGTTTAAAGTTTTATTTTTTAATCTTTTCAACCGGTTTTTTCCTCACAGAATTTAGAAAAAGCTTGACTAAAGAACAAAATAAAACAAAAATCATTTAAACATTCGTTTTTCAATTGTTTTCTTTTTCTATTGATAAAATTACCTTAACACACAGGCCATAACGAGTAAATGCTGAGGAACGTATGTCGTGTTGAGTATCAGCGGTGTGTCTGATTTCATACAGGTCAAGAATCCTCTCAGTCGACGTCGTTTATCGTTTGGTCCAGCTCTGAAAAAATGCAATACATTATTGCTTATAGAAAATACTAATTTTTAAAGCAACTGATTAAACTTTCATACCCAAACCACAGTCTTTGGATAGTTGGCACAGGCCAACCGATGTGCTCAGCTTTCACCAATTCTGGGCTATCGTACGGGTTGCCCTTTGACCAGATCCATTCTTTAATCACAACATCCGGCACCTCAACTTTTTCTGTCTCTGCAAATTTTACAAACCGATTAAACAATTCAACTCAACTCATTTCAGTCCAGAAATTGTCATCTATCTTAGAAATGTTGCTTGCCTTTATTAGCCAAAAACTGTCGATGGTGCAAATTAAACAGTATAGCGTAGACCATTTGACGAATAGGTCTGTATATCACATGGATCGAGGGAAACTCGCGATGATTCTCATCCTCCAGCAGGACAGGCAGCTTTATTTCACCGGCGCTCAAAATTTGATAAATATAAGGCGACATGAGTCCTTTTTGGTGGCGCTCGGAAGCCGTTCGCATCACCTCCGGCACAACCTTTAAAATGCTTGGCTTCTCCTGTTTCGATGAGTCACTGGTCATGTGCGACGGTGAAGTCACTGACGAATTCGAGCTTGAACTTGATGAGCTGATGTGAAGATCGGTGCCATTGACAGCATGACCGTTATCTTGAAAAAAACAACCAACCAAACAAATATAAAATCCAGTTATAAATTGAAAACAAAATATCATTTAATAATTTCAACATTAATAACGTAAAGAAATGTGTCTTTACTGGATTCATCATCTGTGCGGATTTCCGAGGTTTCAGAGGTTCCAGACAATGCATTAGGGGGATCTATAATAATCTGGGGACCTGCGACGACTGTGTTCGCGGTGGCTTGTTTGTAAGCGTCCAAACTCTCCCTTTCACTTTCTGCAGTCTCAGACGCAAAGGTGAGTTTCCCCATGTCCAAATTCGAGTCGTCCTCTGAAGTAGATGGCGCCTCGGTCGTTGGCGTGCTGCTTTTGTTATCCAATTTTAGATCTACAAACAAATAAAAAATTAAAATGAATGCACAAACGTTAAACTTTGTGCATTATATTTGTATGTTTTGAAATTATATTTTGATGTTTTCGTTGATCTTTACCTTTCAATTGTTTGATCGGTTTGTAATGCAAAAATCCTTCCTTGGTGCCATTGATGAAATATTGAATGGACTGTCTGAGTTTGTTGCAACGCGAATCCGTTGGCGAGTTGAAAACGTGGCTCGCGACAACGTCCTCTTTGGTCGACGGCAGATTCTTCACAAAGTTCGCCAGGGTCTTCACCATGGTCTCCACATTTCTGCTGGGGCTTGTGCTGATGTCCAAGCGCTGGTAGAAATCTGCGAGGTCATGTTCTGTAAGAATGTAGTTCCCCATGAGCGCTGCCAGGACACATAGCTTGTCTGGGGTCAGGTCTAAGGCTTTTAATACTTCGGGGACGTTGTATTCTTTTGTATCGAGTGATCCCTGAAATTATTTACACAGATTAATAAAACTGTTTTTTAAACTTTGATAAATAGCTTGGTCATTTGATGTATTTAGTTTCTTATTAATTTTTTTTTGTTCGATTTGTTTCTCTTACTTTGTAAGTCAATTTGAGTTGTTCCGAAGAAAAATATTTCGGAGGATAAAACACAGCATACTCGGCATCGTCAGCCATAATGCCATCAAAGTTATTTTCTCGGCAGTAACCTATAACTTCTTGATGATGGTCATCCATACTACATAACTGCAAAATGGGGAAAAGATATATTAAATAACGTGAAAGTACATTTTTCGACTTAGTTTGAAGTGTCTTCAATAGATGGCGCTAGGTTTTGTTTTGATAGATCACCACTAGAGGCGCTGTGTTCGCATTTAAAGCGAGAGAAAAAATAGTAAAAAACTAATCAAGTATTTTTAACGAAATTTTGCATTGTTTTCTGAAAAGTGTTCCTTATTTATTAAGAAAAGTAAGACTTACCACTGTAACATTTAAATGTCTAAGAGCCATGCGCAACGACGTGCGCAAACATGCCGGTGGCGTCCACAAAACTTTTGGTGGCGGCGTTTTCTTAATTGTTATATGTTTCAATACCTAAAACAAACAAAAAATAATCGAAGATTTCTTTGCAAATAAGTTTTAGTCGATAATTTTTTTATTTTTAATATGTTGAAAGATCGAATCCTTTCTGAATTGACAGACGCAAACTTACATTATTAACTTTATCTCTCATCTCTAGTTGGCTTTGGATCCATTCGGTTCGTCGAGCCGATTCCAGGCTTCCGTTGAAATAAACAACTAACTCTAATCCTGATAAATCAGTCGTGTTTATGAAAACTATTAGGAATTGTAGCATACGATTCCATTGACCTCCACATGCCCAGTCTGAAAATTAAACGTACAATCAAATAAACAGTCGCGAAATATTAATGAAATATGTTCGAAATAAAATATTACATTATATTTTGGCGGGTTATTAACAAATAATGTAAAAAACCAACACAGACATAAACAACAATTGAAACTATCAAAGTATGAACGAACACTCTACTAAATAAATATGCCTACAAAAACAAGTACTGTAAAAAACAAACAAAAATGGCTGTTACTACCAAAATAGAAAAACGAAAAATAAAAATTCAGTTAATTTTTTATTAATGCTGAATTCCTATTTTCTATTTTTCTACACATTGATAGTAACAGCCATTTTTGTTTGTTTTTACATGTGCTTGTTTTTACAGGCGTGTTTATTTTTTAGTGTTCATTTTTTACTTTGATCGTTTTCAATTGTTGTTTATGTTTGTGTTTTTTTACATTGTTCGTTATTAACCCGCCCTTATATTTATATTAAACCAGGAGTTGGCGCGCAAAATAAAATTACGATAGTAGTCGCACAGTTGGTCTTTTTGACCGCAAGCATAGAATGCCATTTCGATTCCCATTTAACTACGTATATTTTAAAGTTCCAAAAATTCAAATTTTTTTAGCAAAATCTGATGAAAAATGTGGAAAAACAAATATACAATATAAAATTAACTTATCATTTTAATTAAAAATTTCGAGAAAAATCCAAGAAACCAAAAAAAAAAAATTAAAACAAACGTTCCTGATTGATTTGTTTACGTTTTATAAATATAAACAAACTTTTTGAATTACATTTTTTATATTCTAAAAAGTAAACAAATCGTCAAATTTGATTTGTTTACCACTTTAGGAAATGTAAATAAATTCTCAAATTCAGTTTTTTTTGTATTCCAAAAGTAACCATTCTTTGGAGGTCATTTTTTTAATTTAGAAAATGTAAACAATCTTTTGGATTCATTTTGTTTACACTTTTGAAAATATGAATAAATTCTTGTATTCAATTCCTTCACATTTACAAAAGAAAACAAATTGGTGTTTGATTATTTTATATTCTTATAAACGTAAATAATATTTTGAGTTTAACATTGTAAAATTTAACGAAATGTAAAATAATGGAAAAAATGGAAATAATGGAATTTCATTTCGTTTCATTTATTAAATGTAAACAAATAGAATAAATTTTTTTAAATTTAAAAGTTGGAAACAGAAATAGGTTTTTGATTATTTTATATTAAAAAAATGTAAACAATTTTTGTAACAATTATTGTAAACTTGAACAAACGTAAATAAATGTACGAAACCGGTATGTGTTTATGTATACAAACTTTCATTTTCGATTTTGTTATACTTAGGAAAATTTAAATAAATTCTACAATTCACATTTTTAAAATTTTATTTCTTCAAGCATAAAAAGATAAAAAGAGTTGTAAATTGTTTATTTATAATAGAGAATAATTACCTGAAAAATATCCTCCATACAAACGATCTAAGCAGCACTCCCCGTCAAGGACCAGTCTCATCCTTGGCATGGAATGTTGTTGTTGGCCCTTGACAGCCCAATTGCGTTGCTTCTGGCTCATATTTCGAACAATTTTTAACAGGTCCACGGGTGTTGAGGCCCCGGGCACACAGTTGCTGTCGAGGAATGCTTGAAGATCGCGAATGCCCATGATTGCGCAGCCCTTAATCACTTCTTCCTTTTTATCCTTCTTCTCCCTCCTTTGAGTTTTCTTACATTGACGAAATTGCTGTTTTTGTTTATTTATTTATCTATTTTTTTTTTGAAACGTTGGTATTTTCTATTCTTTTGTTTCTTTTTGTTGTTTCTTGTTCTTCTTTTGGCTTCTTTTTTACTACTTGAAATTTGAATTTGTTTCTCGTTTTTGGTTCCTTTGAAAAATGATTTGATTTAAGATGTGTAGCAACTCAGTTCAAATTTCAGTGACCGAAACCTGAAAATATGGGGGAAGGCTTGTATTTTTTTTTTCATTGGCACAGGAAACGCGGAGAGTTGATTGCGACTAAAGAGGGTCAATTGTTGCTCATGCGAAGTGCGCGGTTTTACTTCCTCTTTTGTCAAGTACGACTTTGTTTATATTTATATCATACAAAAAGTAATGTACACAATAAAATAACATAAAATAAAAAAAAACATCTTTTGTTTATAAAAACCAAAAAGTAGAAAATACTTTCCTTCCATTTTGTCAAAGGTACAAATAATGAATAACAAAAACAAAAAAAGTAAATAATGTTTATATCACGGTTTGTTTATGTCTGACAAAAAACAGTAGAAACAACTATGACCTTTTTTGGAATTTGTTTACGTTTAAGTAAGCAAACATTTTGCAAAAAAATTCTTTGTTTACATCTCCGACCGCAAAACAAACATAAGTTTTTAAAAACTGTACAAAATCAAAACATGATCTTTGGAAAAATCCAAACAAAATTCAAATACACAAATAAAAACAAAAAAAAAGTAAAAGTTTGTACAAATTTACAAGATTCTGTTTCAAATAATAAAAATTTCACTTTTTACAAAACTTCATTTAAGTTTTTTGCAATTTTTTCATAACCTAAAACTTGCAGTACTCAACAAATTCGTCAGAACCTTTTTGACCTTTAAAAATAAAAATTGATTCCTTTAATCTCGACCAAAGAAACAAACAACAAAAGACCCCTCTGGACACGGACTTTTTTAGCAACAATCGGATCAATCTCGTGACGTCACGGGTTTGGCAAACAATCGTGACATTCCAAGAGCAGAGGGGCGAGGTTTTTTTTCTCCCGGTGAAAATGTGCAAAAAATGGCCGCGCGCGGTCGAAAAAAAACAGACAACGATATGAGTTGCAAAAAAAAGAAGAGGATCGAGTTGGGACGCGTTGCGTGGGTGCAGGATTGAGGTTAGGTCGCGGGTTGCGGCTTCGTCGGGGTGTTGGGTCGCTGGCGATAAAAAACCGGCATGACGAAGATGCGGAGTCGGGGCGACTAGCGCGACTCGGCCCCGCGACCAATATAACATTTCGAGCGGGGTCCGGAGCGCGTCTGGACGCGCCTCAGAATTCGTACTTACGTTAAATTAGCGAGAATCATCGTGCCCAAAGAAACACAAAAACACACGGACTTTGAGTGCGAATGACGTCGGACGCGAGAGCGGAAGCGAACGACGCGCGCGCCCCTCGCGGATCACCTGAAGGGCGCAGGGGGAAGATGGCGGTTGCAAAGCGCGGTTGGCGGACTGCAGTTACCGGCTTGTCCGATATAGCGGAATGGATCGAGTTAATCGCCAAGGACCGGAAATCATGCAGGAGGCAAGGGGACGCGGTCGATTTTTGCAAAAAAATGTTCCTGCGTTTTGGTATGTACGTTACAACCGTCGCAAGTCAACTTTGTTTACTTTTTGACTTTGACGTCATATTGTTGATTCTGAAAAAAAAAATATAATAAATAAATAAAACTCTTATGCTGAAACATGGGTTCAAACCTAAAAATTCAAAGTCACGATTGAAAGAAAATGTTTATTAGCAATTTGAGAACACTTTTTAAAGAATTGCTTTTTGGTTTTATGAGAATTTTTGTATACAAAATTTGTTGATGGAAAATGTTTAATTTTAATGTCGCCCTCTTTCTCTGTCCCTGTCCCTCCTTCTGTCCCTGTCCCGTTCCCTCTCTCTTTCTCTGTCACGGTCCCTCCTGTATCTATCCTTATCCCTATCCTTATCTTTGTGAGTGGAAGAATATCCCTTGGGGGACCTGCTTCTTTTTCGATCCCGCCGGTCCCTGTCCCGACTCCGTGACCTTCGCTCCTTCTCGGGTTTCTTCTCAAGGCGGGAGTGTCTTTTCTCTCTCTCCCTTTCCCTGTGTCTGTCTCTCTCATAGTCGTCTGATCTTCTTTTGACTTCTTCCTTAGGTGGCTGGATGTCTTCCTCTTCAGATGACTCGACGTTGTCATCCATGTCGTCTTCTAGAGCTGACACCTTTGCATCTGAAAAAATTGATAAATTTCATAAAAATTTTCTGTAAACAACTAATGTAACACACGAAACGTTAAGTTAACGTTCAGTTTACTTATTATTAATATTTCATTGAAAACCGTATTTTGATCTGATAATTTGTATTTTGTATTCATTGTATTATATATTGATGGGTCTAACGAAGAAGGTGCCATTTCAAATTCGAATTTGAAAAAGGTGCTATTTCAAATGAAACTTAAAGAAGGTGCTATCTCAAAATACTCTTGAAGAAGGTGCTATTTCAAATTAAATTCGCAAAAGGTGCTATCTCAAAATGTGCTTGAAAATGGTGCTACTTCAGAGATTGGTCGGCAACAAAGTTATAATGTTTGATTCGTCTTTAAAAGTAATTTTTTATATTCAATTGGTACTCAAAATTTTTTGTAGACAAAAGTCTTGGTTTTTTAAATTCGATCAATTTCGATTTCAATTTTGATTTAATCAAAATTTTAATTTAAGTTGAATTTATTTCAATTTGATCAAAGTACGTTAATGTCACGCTCCAAGAGCTCTTATAGGTTTAAAGCAGATTCAGATTTTCTATTATGCATAATTTCATGA
>JAPYZS010000474.1:0-52795 GCA_030522925.1 Trissolcus japonicus
CTTCTAAATCCAAGTATTGGTTTGTGACACTTGATAACTGAATCCCCAACAGTTATTTCTAGATCAGGAGATAATGGGAAATCCTCCCAGGGCTCTTTTATGTCCATTGTAACTGCAAATTTCCAAGAAGATTTAGCAAAAAGTTCGAAAGAATCAATTATAATTTTTCAAAATTATTTTTATAATATTTGTTTTTCGATAGACTTAAACATATAGTTTATTGTGAAAAAAAAAACATATATGACTCATCGACAATAAAGAAATTGTTAATAATTTTAATGTATAAATATTTAAATATCGAGTCTATGTTCCAGTGTCTTTCATTATATTTAAGTGAAATTTTGAGAGTGTATAAAATTTGAAACAATATTCTATACTGCAAAGTTTAAAAAAATAACCTCTAATTCTCAATTTTACAAGAAAACTAATCGCGAAATGATAAAAAATAAAATTGCAATAAATCGTCGCCTCAGACGAAAAAGAGCCTTAAAGCCTTAAGATCTTGAAATTCGTCCATTTAAAATACATGGGGTAATTTTGAGATAGGCCCTTTTTAGGCAAAAATTACATACCAGACTAGATACTGTTTTTAATTATGGTTCAGTTTTTGCAATCAAATGTTTGAAACACGTTTCTTTTTCGCTTTCACAAACTCAAAATACAAAGACCCAAATGAAATCGGCTTTATTCTTCTTCTTCCTTATCTGCTCGGAATTTGTGCCACTGCCCGTAAAGTAATCTACGAAAGGAAATCGGGTCTTTACATCTACAGCTGGCGCCACTTTATAAATCGGCAGCAAACTATATTTAATGAAACACAATTTTGTGTTAAAATTGGGCGGGTTATGAACAAACATTGAAAAAACGAGCACAAATCAAAATGGCAATTTGAAACATACATAGTTTAAAATAAAATTTAACGTGGCCAATCAATAGATACATTTTTTATTAATCCTTTTTTATTTTTACTAGTTTTCGTTTATTTATTAAGTGTTTGTTCACAACAAAACAGTGTCTACGCGCATACCGAGAATTCAAAAAACAAAATGTGCTACCAAAAAATGATGCATATCTTTTTTAACAGATTATTGATATGAAATCGTTTATATACATAACGTCTTCAAGCGAATATTGTATAGATTGCAAAATCATATACATATGAAAGTTTCAGATTATTGGATCATTTAAAAAACTCTTTGAGTATTGTTTTGAAGAATATATTGTTTGGTGGGAAAACGGCTTTTAAAGTTTCAGTTTCGTCTGTTAGCAACGCTTTTGCGGATTTAAAATAACGCGACTATAGCATAGCATTACTACGCAGTCTCAGGTAGATTGAAATAAGACAGACTTTACTACGTTCCCGCCATTCGTCAGTTCTCAGTGTAGTCATGTCTCATGTGAAGATTTAGTCCGTTCTGTATTGTTTATATGAAAAGAGAAGAATAAACATTCACGGTTTTTTTAATTAAGTGTATAGCCCGGTTGAAAGGAAATAAATAAATAAATGTTGACCAATGACGGATAACATGAAGAGATCACAGGATCCCATAGACGTGCAGGTAAACCTAATGAAAAATCATTACCAAATGTTTTGTTATTGTTTTAAAAATAAGTGTTACATTGTTCGCTTTTTGCACATTTTCAACTTATTTTTATTACTAAGCAAGACCCTAAGTCGCAACGAAGTTTACTGTCTGATTCGACCTAACCTCAAAAATTTTGCTAAACGTTTGTTTACATCCGATAAATGGAGATAATAAAAAAAACTACAAACAATTATTGAATGCAATTAATATTTAAAATTTTATCAAAATGTGTTTTAAAACATCTTCTATTATTTTTTACAGGATTTGCAATTTAAAAAATCAGGCACCAGCCAGATTTTTGAAGCATTTTCGCTGCCACTGAATTCGAACAATTTGATCGCTTCTGACGGAAGGCGAGGACTTCTGTACATTGGCCATCATAAAATACTTACTGTGCTCAAACCGGCCGTGGATGATGTGCCAGAATGTAAACTAGATATTGAGCTGCCCGACTTTGTATCATATGTGGCGGTAAATTGCGACTGTTCTTACTTGGCACTCGCTTATTCTCAACCAACTGTTCATATCTATGATGCAAGTGTTTTGCACAAAAGGGTAAGTTAACAATAAACATCTGTACATATCATAAATGAAAAACAAAAAAAAACATTTAAAAAACTTGATAATTCCTGTGGTTGCGATGATTTAAATCAATTGTAATTTAAAACGATTTAAATCACAATTACAAATAATGACAAATAATAACAACAAACAAATAATGAAATGGATACAATTGACCGACAGTTTGCAAAATTTATAAACAAAAATAATAAATCACTAAAAACTAACCTATTTGCGAACTAATAAGAAACAAAAATATTTCATGTTTCATATCAATTTTATGATGTAAACTAGTATTAATTTAAATCTGATTTAAATTTGATTTAAATATAAGAAATTGATTATTGTATATTTATAAAAATCATGATTTATATCAATCCTATTTCGGATTTACAAATTTATATAGAAACTATTCTTTTCCAGAATCTAGTTCCAGTAACAGAACTACGAATAACCACGACTCTCGAGCCAGTACAACTTTTGGATCTGCGATGGAGTCCAACGTCGCCGAACATGTTATGCACCATCAGTTCAGATCATTCCGTAGGAAGCTTTCAGGTAAAAACGGACAACCAGCTCCCGCCTACCAAACTGATCAGCCTGGAAGCGCTTTGCGCAGTCTGGAGTCCAAAGGGAAAGCAACTGGCTATAGGTTGCAGGAACGGTAACATCGTTCAGCTGAAACCCGACCTGACGGTGATGCGAACGATTGTCGGTCCAGCACCTCCCATAGGAGAGATCATCGCCCTATTGTGGATCAGTAACTATCAGTTTTGTGCAGCGTATCACGATGCTCCCACACAGACAATCACCGCAGCTATCGTAGACGCGCCAAAAAATACTGCTGCGACTTTCACCTGCTATGATTCGTTGCTAATTCGAATGCCCGAGGATGAGATGAAGCCGAGATTTTATTTTGAGCACATTGCTGAGTGGGGTGTGATCATCGTTACCACCAATGACTCCGCAGAGACCGCGGTGATAGGGACGAATGATGGTACCACCTGGGTGCCTTGGATCATGGAAAGCAACGCAAGAGCAGAGCTGCCCATGATAAAGAAGAAAGACTCGTACCCCTTGGGCTTCACGGTGGACCGCACGCCTAGCAATAGGATCCAATTGGACCCGGAGAACGTGGCCAGTCAGCCGTTTCCGATTTTGCACATCCTCGGAACTTCCGGTTTGCTGGTCAGCTTTCATATAATCAACCTGAAGCCAAAGTGTCCAAACATCTGCGTGGCACCGACTGAAATCGTAACAATCGCTACTTCTCCTCCTGCTCCTGCAGCGAATTTGACGTTCAATCCGAGTGTCAGTAGTACACCTGTAGTCCAACAAACGGAGCCGCCGCCTAGTTTCTTCGGGTCCCAAGCGTTTACTCCGAAACCAGCGGAAATTCCGCAGTTTCAGGGGAAGATGAATTTTGGAAGCGAACCTCAAAAGGCGCCTAAGAGCACAGCTTTCTTCGGCATGGGGCAGAAAATTGTAGAAACGAAGAATATCTTGCCTCCACCAGTGGAACAGCCAAAAGCCACCGGGTTTTCTTTGCAGAGAGAGCCTTCAAGAATTGAGATGCCCAAAGCTCCGGAACCTGTGATCCAAGAAACGAAACCTGAACCGGTCAAAGAAACACCAAAACCACCAAAACCAGTGGTGAAAGCTACACCGGAAAAGAAATACGATGACGCCATCTACCTGAGAGCTTACAAAGATGAACTCGCTTACTTTGAGAAGGAACTTGAAAGCAGACGTGAGTATGTGCTCGGAGAAGTCGGTACGGATGAGGAGAAACAAATGTTGGTGAACAAAACTTTATCCAACGAGGACCAGCTTTGGGATCTCACGACAGCTCTGAGTAAAGAACTGATTTGCACCAAATTGGAACTGTTCCAATCGTTCTCCTGGTTGGTAGAAGCGAAATCGAGAAAGTTGTCGTCCAGTTCCGTCGGCGAGCGAAATAAAAGCGAAAGCTCAAAGATGAAGGCCCGCGAAAACAGTTTGTATTATCTGCGCTCTCAGATTCAACAGATCAACTACACCTTGGATCTGAAGTGGTTGGAGAAGGAATCGTCGCAGAAAGAGCACAGGATGAAAATTCCCAACTTGGAGTTCCTCTACATGACGCTGCTACGACAGGAGCAAGTTGTGAACAAGGAGAAAACCAATCTGGAGTTGGTAGCAAAAAAAGTAAAAGCTATGGGAAAACAAACTCCTACCATGGCGAGTTTGAACCAAAGTTTGTCCAACCTTAGTGTTTCCTTGGGGGACGAATATGGGATTGAGATGAGATGCAAGGCAATTGCCACAAAGGAAAAGAATTTCTCTCGGTGCAAGAAAGTTCTTCTCAAAGATCTCCTTTTAGAAACCGAGCCTAGGATAATTAAGCCCGTGAGTCCTTCTTTGGTTCAAGACAGACTGAACGCGACCTTGACTTCCCTGGCGTCGTCAGTGAAACCCAGCGAATCGGGTTTCGAATTACAACCTAAGCCCAGAGTGCAGTTGCAGCCGAAGGTACACCACCCTCCTCTTCAGCAGGTTCTTCAGCAACCACAAAGTCCTCTGCCCTTGCTAAACAATCTCATCTCACGATTGGGAAGCGAGGTGGCTCCTTTGCAGAGCTCGTTCCAAATGACTCCGACGCCGGCGACACCTAAAGTATCATCTTTTTCGCCCGTAGGTACCCAGGCATTACCGAAAGCGAAACCGACAGTTGCAATGACTTCAGGTTTGCCTCAAACTCAAGGACTGTCCAGTTTTCCCAAGCTTGATTCATTAAAATTCTCGACTTCAACTCCCATGAAACCCGTGGAACCAGCTAAAGAAGGAGCGAAACCTCCGCAAGAGCAGCAACTCAAAGAGAGCAAAGGTTTCCCGAATTTCTCCATGAAGCCTGTGCCTCAAAGTACTGAAACTGTGCCGAAACCAACACACAAGTCATTTGTTGCGCAGAAATCTGTTTTCGGTGGTTCTGCTCAGCCGGGTGCGACCAATTTGTTTGGTGCCAAACCCGCCGAAACTGCTCAACCGGGTGCAACCAATTTGTTTGGCGCCAAACCAGCCGGAACGTTCAGTTTTACTGGAGCGACAGCAGCGCCACCGCCTGCTACTCAAGCCAGCCAGCCAGCCACCTTGAATCTGGGAGGATTATCAATGGGGCTACAGCAGCCAGAGTTTTCCGTGTCGTCTGTGCAGAATACGAGTGCTGCCCCGGCACCAGTCATGACGTCGCCTTTAGTTTTTAAAACACCGCAAACTTCACTGTTTGCTAAAACAGCCCCTGCTACAACTTCAAGTCCTTCCTCGATAGCAAGCGGGATGGTGATTACTCCAGCCTTCTGTCGGTCTACGACAACTTCGGTGATCACCGCTGGCACTCCGGATAAAGTGACTTCCACAACTCCTGCGAATACAGCGACACCACCTTCAACTGCGCCTGCGCAGTCTGTTTTCAGTTTCACACCCCAATCTGTGATCACAGCGCCATCTGCTATCGTATCTTCTTCTGCATCGCCAAGTACAACGTCTGTGGAATCAATGTTCGGATCAGCTGCTGCACCTACTACTACTGTTGCTACTACAGAAACTGCAACGACCACCACGCCATCTGTTTTCTCGTTCCTGAGCGGCGCAATTTCCGCAGCGACCTCTACCGCGTCCACGAGCGTGCCCGCTGCCACAACAACTACGTCAGTTTTTTCAGGAGCGGCTCTCGGAGAAATACTCAGCACTTCGTCGAGTCTCAGTTTTGGCGCGCTCTCCACTACTTCTTCAACGTCACCACCAGCTTTTAGCGCCAAAACTACAGAAGCGCCATCCATTTTTGGAGCGAAAACCACGACCACAACTTCCAGCACTGACAACGTTTTCTCAAAAGCTGCGGCAGAGGGCGGTTCTGTGACTTTTGGTTCTTTGACCATCACACCTACAAGTACCAGTCCTTCGGTGTTTGGTGGGGGCAGCACCACTGCAGCAGCTCCATCTACAACAACGACTACTACAACAGCAGCTCCACTATTCGGGGGCGCCACTGCTACCGTAACATCAACCTTGGTAAAAATTAAACTACATTTTTAAAAAATTTGAAATCCCGACACTTATTAAAAACAAAAAAACAAAATTATGTTTAATTTGAAAAGTAGTCTATTTAAATTTCAAACGCTTTTAATTATTTTTTAGGGAACCCCATTTGGAGGAAGCACAACTACTGTAACCTCGCCTTTCACTGCAACTTCTTCGACACCATTCGGCACCACATCAGCGCCATCCACAGGACTTTTTGCAACAACTAGCAGTATCCCTGCATTCGGTACTTCCACCGCTACTACTTCTGTTCCGAGTGCATCTACTTTTGGAAGCCCTCCTGCTTTCAGCACAGCAGCTGCCCCTGTTTTTGGAGCAGCTACCAGCAGCGCCCCCACGTTTGGCAGTGGCGCTGTTTTCGGTTCCACAGCCACCACCAATGCGAGTTTTGGATCACCAACCAACAACGCGAATCAACAACAGTCCTTTGGTTCCATCTTTGCAACTGCCAATGCTGCTAACACATCTGGAAGTTCTCTCTTTGGTAGCAAATCACCAAGCGGTGCTGCAGCTACCATGTTTGGGGGAACCACGGCTCCAGCGTTTGGCTCCTCGGGTCAGGCTTCCATGTTCGGAGATGCTGCTAAAGCACAAGCGCCAGTTTTCGGCAGCTCCGGGGCTGGTATTTTTGGTAGTGTCAATCAACCGGCCTCGCCGCTGGGAGCCGGGATGATGGGAGCCGCTACCTCGCCTGTTTTTGGACAGACAGCGACATTCGGAGCAAAACCAGTTTTTGGAGCAACATCTGCGCCTGTTTTTGGTGGCGGGTTTGGGTCTTCAACTTTTGGTGGAAACCCACCTAATACTGGTATAACGTTTTTTGAATAGTAACAACTTTAAAATAAAATTATATAATGTAGTAAAAAACATGTTTTTTGTTACAACTTGACAATTGGTTTGAAAACAGTTTCAATTCCATTTAACGTCAGGATAATTGAGGATAATCTTTTTTTCAGGATTTGGCAGTCCTCCCAGTATGGGTGGCGCTCTACCACAAATAGGAAGCCCTGGAACTATGGATAAAGTCTTTGGTGGTGGTGGTGGTAGCAACACTTTTGAGTCATTGGCAAGTCAAAGTGGCGGGTTATCGTTTGGCAGCCTAGCACAAAAACCTGCAGAACCCCAACCGGCTCCGACATTTACAGGGTAATGAAAATTAAATTTTTGTCTCATTAGGATTTTTAAAGAAATATTTCTATAATTTAAATTGTTTCATTTTTTTCAGAGGAAGTTCATTTTCAAGTTGGAGATAAATCTTAGCGAAGAGTTAAGAATTCATACAGTTCTGTACACTTTGATTGAATACAAGATAATGTTCGAAGAATTTATAGAAATAAATATTTTTTAATTGCTCCAGAACAGTTGAATGGCTTGATTGAAATGTCAATGAATGAAAAGTTTGTATGGTTTATAAATAACAATAGCGCATGATCTTTTATTAGCCAAATGTTTAATTGAACTTTTATTTACATCATCGATATCAAATGTTGAGTCCTCGTGACACGTGTTTTATTATTTTATTTCTTTTTTTTTACAAAATTAGCGCAACCAAATGGTACGGATTCTCCTTGTGTAATTGTATTACAAATATGAGCACTCGGAAAAAACCACAGTCCTGCTAAAGTCGATAAAAATAAACAAAGTTCCACACCTCGCGGAAGAATAATATAACAATCAAGTACAATTAAAAAAATTCCGGACACAAAGTCGGAGTATCTTCTCCTTCTCCCAACCTTCTTTTTTTAGTGTTTTTCCTATTTTTTTTTTTTTGCAAATAAATGTACCATCTTATGTACAATGCCTGTTTTTATATCATAAGTTAGTCTCTTGTCTTTGTCTTTCGGTGGAGCGAAATACCGCGTCTCAGATCCCTTGTCTGCTTTGAATTTTTTTTTGCAATTTTTTCACGTTTTCTATAAATGAGAGTGAAATTTATTTCAACGTCGGTGCCAACGTAGTTGTTCGTGGATCAAAAATCCCTGGGGTTTACGTTCACGCACATTTCTTCTCTTCTTTACATTTCTTTTGTCAAAGATGGCCTGTTCATGTACGTTTAAAAATGGGAATGAGTCTCGTGTTTGTTTAGCAGTCGTAGGACAATGAAAGGCTGTCGATCGCACAATCCGTTACCACTTCTTTTTGTGTTCGTCCATGGAAACACCTCCTGGACCAAGAGATACAATCATTAACAAGCCTCCGATCACAGACAGAGTCTGAAACGAAAAGAAAAACGAGATTAATTAGTGCACTCATATAATAATAATTTTATATATAATAATTTGTATAATAATTTTTAACCACCTGGAAGAAATCGTATTTGAGGAAATCCCTGAGCGGTTTGTGTTGTGGGATGGTCCACCACGCATTATGGTAGACGTTAAGGCAGCCGAGGAAACAGACGAGCAGCAGCGCGCTGAGCTTGGTCTTGTAACCGACCGTGACCGCAACCATCAGGATGCTGCCTAGGATGTCCTGCAGGATCTGCAGGAAAGATACTTCGAACCGGACGAGCGTGATGAACATGAAAGCTATGAGCACTCTGCCGGCCAGTTGCAGAAGACTTTTCGGTTTGTTCTCTCCGAGGGAGGGAACCCCAGCGAAAAGGGAGCGGCCCTCACTGCGAGACTCGGCGAGCACAAGCAGAAGTGCGCCAATGAGCGCGAGGTTGCGGAAGAGGAAGTGCATGTCCCAGATGATGTTGTACGCGAGCGTCTGCAACACGACAATGAAGAACAGCATACCGCAGGCGATTTCCACCTTCCACCTTCCCAGGACCATTATGCAGCCTCCGATCTGACCGATCAGGTTCACCAAAACGAAAATCATTGCGAGGAACTTTCCACAACCCCAGGACATGTCCATGTACTCGCGCTGCTCGTGCCATTGGAACCACATCCGCAGGCCATCTTCCAGGAACGTTGCGATGAGACACAGCCGGGCAAGAGTTGGCAGCACGTGTTTGGTTTGCCGGATCATCTGAAAGATCAAACAGTTGTTAGATTTTTTTGTTCATTCTTTTGTTTCATTTTTAATCAATTTTCTATCACAATCGTTATTCAATCACAAAGTTTGGTAACTCGGTTGGTTTTATTAATTTAGTTTTTCTAAAATTGAATTTAAAAAAAAAGAGAGAAAAAAAAGATTTCATAATTACATAATATTATGCCTGCTCAAATTGCAGAGTTGAGTTTAATGCCAAATTATGCAATTGGGATGACGTATACAAGATTGCTCTTTTTTAGATGTTGTATTCCACAATCAAAAATTGAGTTTAGTACGTTATGCATATTGTTTATTAATCGTTAAGGTATTCAGAAGAAATCAATGAAGAAGCGTGGCGCATTTTAAGTTGAACTTTAATACTAACAATTATAACTTAATTGAAACTTGATTGAACAAATTTTATTTTTATCTCATCGTTTTCGGTCATTAAAATTTTTTAAATCTTACTTTGATGTGATTTTCTTTGAAAAAAGTTTTTGAATATATTATAAACAGGTGTGATTTATGTGTCAGAAGAATTATCTTTTGAATAAAGATTATATTTAAACAGTCCTTCTTGAACAAAATTCTTAAAAATAGAATTAGACAACAATCAATAAATAATCGTTTATTGATAAAAAAAATCCATTTACTTTCCATCTGTTGAAATTTTTTAGTTTCACTTTCTCATCGCTTTTCTAGTTGTTTTAGGTTCGTTTAATTTTCAAAAAATCTAACTTCATGAAACTTTTTATCGAAAATAAAAGCGAAAAGAATCACGCTTGTACGGTTAGCATAAAATACAGACAGTTGAGAATATGACCTCAATATCATAAACATAACTGTATCAGTAAACCCAATAATTTCCCGTATCGAAAACATTCCAACATCTGGAACAGACTTATCAATGAAAAAATCAAAAGAAATCCCTAATTCCGTCTCAAGTATTTCAAGCACAGTCGTAAAAATCAAAAAGAATGTTTGAAAACTGATAGGTCGATTTAAAAATTGCAAAACAATCGTTACAAACAGAGCTTCGAACCACGTCACTCAAAAATGTCAGAACTTTTCCATACGAACTTGTCATGTAAACAAAAATGTAAACAACTGGATAAACAAACAACCTGATATGCAAACAAGCGTGATAATTAGATGGGATTGTTTCAAGTTTATTTAATTGAGAAAACCAAAAATATGGGACATTGACAGTTGGAGCGAGCCGATAAGTAGGTCCGTGAAAGTGGGCAAAGTGTGCGTGTCAAAAATCCCACGTCAAGTGTGACATAACCTCGTAAATGTCAAAAGGCGGTTTTCCTTGTTGACGTGCGCGAGATAATAACAAAACATAACCCCCAAACGCGTCTGCCAGTTGGCACGGTTTCGCGCGAACCGAACCTCAAAGCCGAACTAGCGGCATGTTTGAGTCGCGGGGGCGAAGGGGTCAAGGGGTCAGAGGGCATATCAAGAGATTCGAGTCACCTGGTCTGCGGTATCCTCCGCCTGGGAGATCATCTGCTGCGAGATCACCATCGTGCGCGTTTTTCACTTGACTGAAAAAAGGCACGACTCTCTAGGGGCATGCACACGCGCGCACACACACTCTCTCACACGTGTCGCAGAAGATTACTCGGGGACACTGGACACACGACTGCAGGCATGGGACAGCCTCGAATTTCGTCCGATCGCCGAATGATGTGGAGTTTTGTGTGCTCACACGCAACATCCGGTGTACGTGTCAAAAATCGAGCGCGTTTGAATTTACCCGCGCTTTTCTGCACCTCCGGCTCTGTAGTGCAACTCATTGCGAAACGTTTCAAATTCAGCATACAAATACAGTTTTATACAAATGTTCGTAAAATAATGTTTTTGACTCATTCGCATAACTTAAAATAAAACTATTTTGATTTTTACATTGGTCAGGATCGTCTTTAATTTTAAATTTGTTTTGTTACAATCAACAAAATTACATGTACATTTATTATCGAAGCATTTAATCTTAAAAGGAAAACAATAATTTACTAAGGAACGTAGATCACACAAACTTATTAAACATAGAAATCAATATTCTATCTCCAACTCAGACGAAAAAAATAAATATGGGAAAGTCAATTAAATATCATGACTTTACAGTAACTTTAAGAAATCTAACAAAATGCTTAATTTAATTTGAATAAAATGCTTGATCTGTTTAGTAAACTGACCCTAAAAATCACCCTTTTACATATCGGGACTCAGATTCGAGTATCTGCGAGAGAGATACGATCATCTGAAAATGAAAATGAACATTAAATGGATTTAGAAAAAAATTTATTTCTAAAAAAAAATTGTTCAACTCAAACCATATCAATTACAAATAAAATACCGATTGGCCTAGTTGGGGTTTATATTCAGAGTTTCCCAAACCGTCCTCTTCATCGTCGCTAGAATCGGAAACATAGACAGGTGGTTTCATAAATCTTTGACGGTCGACATTCGAATTGCCAAGAGAAAACTGTTCGCCCATGCAGGCCTTATTTTCGAGACAATAACTCAGGAAAGCTCTCCAATGGTCAGCAAATTTCAACACATGGGGATTTCCAATTACTATCAACAAACTTTTAGCTCTCGTGATCGAGACGTTGAATCGCTATAAAAAATAAGAAAACGAAAGTTCAAAATTTGTAAGAAATGGAAATTGAAATTCCAAAGGTAAAAGTTACCTTCTTATTGCCTAAGAAACCGATGTGGACTTGACCGTTGTTCTGTAAAAGACGAGACCGGACCGTCGATAAGATAATCACCTCTCTTTCCTGACCTTGAAACAGCTGAACCGTTCCTACATCGATGTCCGAAAGCTTCTTTTGGGACAAATGTTTTTTGATATATTTCTCTTGCAATTTGAACGGCGTGATCACCGCGATGTCTTTTCTGTTAAACTTTTTGCCAACGAGGATCTTTTTTATATAATCGGAGATCACATCTATCTCTTTTAAATTGTAAGTACTGTAAATAAAAAAACCGTTAAATGAGATCTGGTTGAATAGATGTAGTCTTAATTAATAGTCGTATTATTTAATTTACCTCGTGTTTCCTACTTTTTTCATTTCCGAGCCGGAAACTGCATGAAAGATGACAGGCATCCTTTTGTTTGGCAAACATTGCCAATTTTCAGCCCGATGAACTTTCATTGCACAAGCTTTTAATTCGTTGTCATAAAACAGCTGATTGGGAATCGTCAAAATCGCACTATGACTGCGAAAGTTGTTCACCAGTTTCGTAATATAAAGCGGATTGTACTTGTTGTTCTCGTTCTTCTTGTATACAGGCAAAGACATCAGTCGTTCCATCAATGACATCCCTGAAAAAAGTTAATTTTGTTCACATTGCATAAAATAAATTATCATGTAATTTGTTACATATAGTTTATGTAAGATCTTACCGAGTAAGTTTTCAACAAGTTTTGACTTTACAACTGGACCAAGTTGCATAGGATCTCCGGCAAGAACGACTTGAGTTGAACATTTTTTAGTTTTGTGAAAATTGACCAGCAACGTCAACGGGATTAGAGCTTCAGGCTCGGTAGCCTGGCCGGCTTCATCAATAAATACATACGAAAAATACGAGCTTTCCAAGTCCAATCCCAATAATCTGAAAATCAATTAATATATTTATTCATTAATATTTATTATTATTTTATATTTCGATCATAAAATTTGAATCGCAAACCTCAGTGAGTTCATCAAGGTTGAAATTATAATTCTCTTTTCCAGGATTTCCGATTTTCTTCTTGCGTTTTCATTCTTGATCGGGAGCCAGTTCCAGTTGTTCGTCACGCGATCAACATTCGCGCAAGGCAAAATATTTTTATCTATCAAATGCCTAAACAAAAATTATTAAATGGCGGTTAATACGAATTTTTTAATACTCTTATTTAATACTCTTATTTAATACGAATTTTGGAAAAGAAATTTCCATTTTTAAATTTACATCTCTCTTGTATGGCTGTACAGGCGTAGAATATCTTCAGGTGTTATGCACGACAGCAGCCTTTTCGTAAGTTCGTCCGCTGCTGTATTCGATGGTGTGCAAACCAAAATGGTGTCGTTTTTCTTACTAGAATAAATCTGCAAGCAGAATTTTTTATTAACAAATTTCGCAATTTAGTATTCAATATTTTTCGAAAGAAAGAAATAAATTTCTTTAGTTTTTTATAAATGTCAATCAACAAAAAGATACCTGGTAAATTGTTTCTACTAAAGTAGCTGTTTTTCCAGTTCCTGGGGGTCCGAACAAAATGTACGGCGCTGGATTTGCAGTTTTTTGTATTATATTATCTATCGCCTGTTTCTGTTCAGGGTTTTTCTTCGTTTTTAAGTTGCTCCATTGCCTTTCTGAACAACTACAATTTTTGATATGAATATAATGAATTGTAATTTCATTCAAAAAACGTCATTGAGAACGAAATTAAGTATGTATTTACACTTTAAGTGTTTTGGTTTCCTCTACAGGATGTAAAAAGTTGCTCGCCCAAGACCAGTTTGACACCTGTTTCAGGGCGAAGAGGGTGCATCTGACGGTATAATTGAAAAGTTTGAACGTGACGTTGTAGTGATCTCTTGCATCAAACCAGTCCATTTTACTTAAAAAAAACACACAACAAAATAAAATTAAAACATAAATAGACAAAATTTATTAAAAAATACTTCATAACTGAGTTCAGAACAGATAGATAAACACGATTCAAATTGTTTACTCACCCTTGACACTGTGCCTCAATTTTTCCATTTTCAATGTCTATTATTTTCAAATGATGTTTGTGGTTCAAAACCACTTCATCCCCAACAGTGACAAAGGGATCATCAATATCCAAATCCGGAACTTTGATCGAAAAATACGGAGATAAACTGTTTGATGATTTTTCAATTCTCTGATTCGTCAAAGCATGTTTGTTGATTTCCGTGTCTATATGATACTGTTCCATCATTACAAGAATTTTCAAGTTTCTGAGGTGATCTTTCGGCGGCGATATTGTTGCCTTTGTCAGTTTGTTCAAAAAGGTGACCAAATTTTTTTCGGTCTTAGACATGTCCAAAGTTTCCTTGAGGTTATTTCTGAGCACTAATTTCAGTGTCTCCGGAATCTCGACTGGCGGCAGAAGAATTTTTCCTGGTACCTTGTAAATGTAGAGGCTGTTTCTGAAGACAAAAATATTAATTTTACAGTGTTGATACTTTAGTTTGTTCATAAATAAACGACGATCAATTTATTTACCTCAAAGCAGAGAGTGTTTCTGATGTCTTTTCATTTTTTGATTTTGATCCAGAACTGAAAGGATCAGCTGCATTTAAACCTCGCAAACCCATTCTCGATGTCTGCCTTCAGCATATATCTCTCTACAAATCACAGCACCAAATGATAGAAAACGATGAAAACTGAGATTTAATGTCAACTCAGCGAATCAAAACAATAATGTCTTGATCGGCTTAGTACGTTTCAAAAGAAAACAAAAATTGTGTGAACTACGAAACGCCATCTACAAAGATTGCTTTGATGTAAACAATGGAACGTATCAAAATTCGCGATAAAATGTACAATACAAAATCATGACCCAGTCTCAAAATACAAAAGAAATACGAAACAAAAAAGAAAAATATTCCCGTGATTGTTCAATTTGCAACATTTTTTGCTTATTTTTTGTTTAAACATTTATTTTCAATTTTTTTATTCTTTACCATGTTTCGGCAAACCATCACCAGCTGTTACTTTTTGGATTTTTTTTAATTCAAAATTTTACAATTTATAATCTCGCTCATTGAGCGAAAACATTTTGTAACTTACTGGCGACTAATTTTTACATCTTTATCAAATATTACTTCATACTTACAACTATTTACAGCCAATTGAATAATCTGTATGTACACTCAATGAGCCCAGAAAGTCACAGAATGACGATGAAATGCGAAATCTGAGTCTTTACAAAACAGGTGATTCATCCCTGTGATTCCCCACCGCAGTTCTCAGTTCAAAAAGAAATATCGTTCAATTGTTTTCTTTTCGAAGAAATTTTCTTTTCAATGAAAGAAAGTATGTGAACTTGTTTGTGTATCTTCTCGGCGTAATTCTGTATCCATAATAGTGTGTATCCTCGAACATATAAATTGTATATGTCCGTTATATCGCTCATTCAGAAACTATTATCTGAGCCATTTAATTTATGATCTAAAATTGACAGACCGCTTGCAATTTCTGATTAATGCAACCGACTTGGATGTTGCCAAAAGAGTATATTACTTTATTCACGAAAGTCTGAAACTACGTGCTTCATTATGTACGAATAACTGACATATGTTAGCTTACTCTTTTGTACTATTTTGTAAACTTTTGTCTTAATAATTGTATTTTTATTAATGGTGTATATATAAAGGTACCTCTATATAAACGGTAAATAGGAAATTGAAATTAAAAAAAATCGGAGGAAATAAAACACTGTTATATATACGTCTTAAATAAAATTTAATATAAACAGAATTATAAATCAACAGAAGATGTAGATTACAACTAAATAAAACTTAAAGAAACATAAGTTAATATAAAACGACGATAAAATAAGTAAACATAAAAATAAATAACAGAAAGTCAATCAACTGACCATTTTTAATAAAAAATTCTTAATTTAATTATTAAAATGGTAATTACTTTGTTAGTCGACGACGTTTTAAATTGATGACCCTTTTAATAAACGGGTCACAGATTCGAGTGTCTCTGCAAATGAGAGGATCTAAAAACGAAAATAAGCATTTTATTAAAAATTTAGAAAAAATGTATGTCTAAAGATCAATATTTGCAAATAAATTACCCATCGGCCACTCTGAGGTTTGTATTCTGAATGTTCCAAGTTTTCCTCCTCATCGTCACTAGAATCAGAAGCATAAACAGGAGGTTTGATGAATCTCTGACGATCAGCATTGGACTTTTGGAGAGAAAACTGTTCGCCTACGCAGGCCTTGTTTTTAAGACAATAACTCAGAAAAGCTTCCCAGTGATCAGAAAATTTCAACACATGGGGATTTCCAATTACTATCAACAAACTTTTAGCTCTCGTGATTGAGACGTTGAATCGCTGTAAGAAAAAAGTTTTTTTGTTATAACAGGAAAATACAAGTTTAAGTTTCATCGGAAATAGTTACCTTTTGGTTGTCTAAAAAGCCAATATGAACTTCACCGTTGATATGTAGAAGACGTGATCGAACTGTCGATAAAATTATCACTTCCCTTTCTTGACCTTGGAAAAGCTGAACAGTTCCTACGTCAATGTCCGAAAGCTTCTTTTGTATCAAATGTTTCTGGATGTATGTCTCTTGCAACTTGAACGGTGTGATCACCGCGATATCGCTTTTGCTGAACTTATTTCCAGCAAGCAATTTTCTAATATAACTGACAATTACATCAATCTCTTGCAAATTGTAAACACTGTAAATAAAAGAACGTTAAAGTAACTACGGTCAAAAATATTTAGTTTGATTAAATAATCGTCGAAGTTGATTTACCTCGTGTTTCCTACTTTTTTCATTTCCGAACCGGAAACTGCGTGGAAAATAACAGGAATACTTTGGTTTGGCAGAAATTGCCAATTTTCAGCCCGGTGAACATTGGTTGCACAAACTTTTAATTCGTTGTCATAAAACAGCTGATTGGGAATCGCTAAAATTGCACCATGACTGCGGAAGTTGCTCACCAGTTTCGTAATATAAAGCGGATTGTACCTGTTGTTCTCATTCCTTCTGTATACGGCCAAAGACATCAGTCGCTCCATCAATGACATCCCTGAAAAAAAAGTTAATTTATATCATTTTGCATTAAATAAATCATCGTGTGAATTTGTATACATAGTTCATTATGTAAAATCTTACCTAGTAAGTGTTCAATAAGTTTCGATTTCACAACTGGACCCAGTTGCATAGGATCTCCGGCGAGAACGATTTGTGTTGTACTTTTTTCGGTTGTTTCAAAATTAACCAGCAACGTTAACGGAATTAGAGCTTCAGGCTCGGTAGCCTGGCCGGCTTCATCAATGAAGACATATGAAAAATACGAATTTTCCAATTTCAACCCTAATAACCTGAAATATTGATAGATCAATTAATAGTATATTATTTAGAAAAACGAAGCTTACAAATATAAAATCTAAATGTTGAAAGACAAACTTTAAGGAATTCATCAAGGTTGAAATTATAATTCTCTTTTCCAGGATTTTCGATTTTCTTGACATGTCGTTCTTGTCTGATTTCAACTTGTTCTTCCGGGGATTACCGCTATCAACATTCGCACACGGCAAAATGTTTCTGTTTATCAATTGTCTGAAACGAAAATTTACTTGTGTAGATTTCTTTTTTGATAGAAATGTTGAAATAAAAAAAATATTTAACAAAATATAAACTTACATTTCTCTTGACGGGCTGTATAGTCGTAAAATATCTGTATGTGGTATGCTTGACAGCAGCCTTCTTGTAATTTCATCCGCTGCTGTATTGGACGGTGTGCAAACCAATATTTTGTCAGTTTCTCGATTAGAATAAATCTGCAAGCAGAATTTTTTATTAACGAATTTCACAATTTTATTATTCAATAATTTTAATATTTATTCATTCATAAGTGTCAATAATTAATAAAAAGGTACCTGGTAAATGGCTTCAACCAAAGTGGCCGTTTTTCCAGTTCCCGGAGGTCCGAACAAAATGTACGGTGCTGGGTTTGCCGTTTTTCGTAGTATGTTATCAATCGCCTGTTTTTGTTCAGGATTTTTCTTCGTTTCCAAATTGTACCACTGTCTTTCTGAACAACTATAATTGGTAATTAGAAATAAAATCAATTTTTAATAATAAAATATGAATGGCATGTTATCAGTGAAAAAAAACGATCAACTGATAAAAAAATATGAATTTACACTTTAAATATTTTTCTTTGCTCGACAGGATGCAAAAATGTGCTTGACATTGGCGAGTTTGATATCAGTTTCAGGGCGAAGAATGTGCATCTGGCAGTGTAATTGAAACGTTTAAACGTGACTTTGTACAAAGACGTTTCCTCGAACCAGCTGGTGTTACTGTAAACAAAATAATCTTTAAATTGAATCATTCAGGATGAACACAAAGTATATTTGATACGTCGACACTTTTCAAAATATTTATGTAAACTATTTTGTGCATTCTTTAATTATTTTTAACACAATTTTGGACTTTAAATTAAATGACGCTTATCAAGACAAAGTTTAAAAATCATTAAGTACAACATTTTGCTTAATAATGATTTCAACATTTCAGCGATTAAAGAGTAAAAATATGATAAAATGTATAAAAAGTAATTTGACAAATATATAAAAAAAATAAAAATAATTAGCACAAACATGATGCGACTCATTTTATTACCGTGCACATTGTGCCTTGATTATTCCAGTCTCAATATCTATTATTTTTAAATGGTGTTGATGATTTAAGACCACTTCATCCCCGACAGCCACAAAAGGATCATCGACATTTAAACTCGGGACTCTGATCGAGAAATACGGACTCAAACTGTTCGATGATTTTTCAATCCTCTGATTCGTCGGAGCATTTCTGTGAAGTTCTCTGTCTACATGACACTGTTCTAACAGTATAAGAATTTTCAAGTTTCTAAGGTGATCTTTTGACGGCAACATTTTTGCCTCTGTAAGTTTTCTCAAAAAGTTGGCCAAATCTTTTTCAGTCTTGGACATGTCCAACGTTTCCCTGAGGTTATTTCTAAGCACTACTTTTAGTGCTTCAGGAATCTCAACTTCCGGCAGATCAATTTTTCCTGGTACTTTGTAGACATAGAGACTGTTTCTAAAAACAAAATTTATTTTTTATATATAATTTATTATTATTTGTAATATTTATTGTAATATTTATTATTTTATTTTAGTTTTTTGGTACTCTAGTTTGTTCTTAAATAAAAAACCACCAATTTATTTACCTCGCAGTAGATAATAGTGAACAGTTTGTATCGTCTTTTATTGACTCACAAATTGACTTGAAAGGATCAACTACATTCAACCCTCGCAAACCCATCCTCATTTTCGAACGTTTTATATTATCTTCGGTTAATCCAGAACTGAAAGGATCAGTTATATTTACTTCTCGCAAACCCATTCTTGATGTCGACCGCTTTAAACATATATCACTATGTAAAACGACACTGAATGATATGAAACAATGGACAGTAGATTCTCGCCTGGCGTGTGCCTATTTAACGAAAGTAAGGAAAATTCTTCAACTCATTATCTACACGGAGTCACGAATCATCTACGGGTGAAAATAACCTAAAAGAGTTCGCGTGTTGTCATTGTTGTCATAAATGGCTATGGGGAACTGAGCGACTAAGGCTCGCATCTCACGTGTATTCATGTTTACATCTGAAAAGCTTTGGCGCGCTGTTTGGATATTTGAAGTGGAGGGGATATCGCCGGACATATAATTTTGGTGAACTCTGCGTATGACATGCGCTTCAATGCACTGCGCAACCAAAACAATATCTTAGCATTGTTGACGCAAAATGATTGTTGATTTTTTTCCTGAATGCAATTAATTAGTAATTAGTATAGTAATTAGTAACATTTTCAATTAGTAATCAAAAATGGTACCCGTTTTGACAAATTAAGTAGGTGTTCAATAAATTCTTTTTTATAATTGTCTAACATTGAAAACAAATGATACATTTTTTTTGATACACCAAATATTTTTTATACAAAAATATTTGGTAGTAAAATGAAATAATTATTTCAAATTTATTATCATATTTTAAAAATATTTTAAGTTCGGTGTGGTGAAAAGGTTAGGTTACGCAGTCAAGAGTGGGGGTAGAAGACAAGAGGAGAAAGTGATAGACGAAAATCGTCGTAAGCCGAATGATGATTTTTCAATCATAAGTATCTCAACGAGTTTCTATTCTATATATTTACCGTGTGTTGGCCATAAGGATACGAGTATAATCCAGTCCCAAAATAAAGTGAAAGAAGAAAAAGTAGCCGAATGTTTAGATAGCGGAGGTTAACGAGGCAATCTTTTACGCAATATGATTTATTATTACAAAACTCATTGATAGGTGATTCCCCG
Organism: Trissolcus japonicus; assembly: GCA_030522925.1. Lineage (NCBI taxonomy): Eukaryota > Metazoa > Arthropoda > Insecta > Hymenoptera > Scelionidae > Trissolcus > Trissolcus japonicus. The sequence continues at coordinate 20,321 of JAPYZS010000474.1, forward strand.
CGTTTCCCCGCCGCGATTCTTGAGGCGCGTTTACAATGGCGATAAAAAGTATCGTATTCATACGAGCTACAGTCCCTCCAATTGGAGGGACTATAGCTAAAAACAAGTTGACCAGTTGTTTTATTTTCTGACAAATTTTCTCATCTATGCAAAATTATTTTGCGTAGATGAAAATATTTTAGATATAAAAGATGTGTATCTTATCGATATTTTTTTGCAAAACAATTGTTCAATTTTTATTGTTTTTTTTATTAAGAAAAGTTATAGAAAAAATTATTTTGTCACATATATAATTGCATTACATTTAACTCAATATCTGATTGAATAATTTATCAGATGTTGATATTGATTTATCAAATATCAATTATTTCCAATTTGTTCGGTATACTTATTCAATGTTAAATATTATTATAATGTCCAAGCTAGAAGGTAACAGTTGGAAAATTTTTCTATCACAAAATAAAGTAAAACTCAACGAAACGAATTTTATATACACAATAAATTCTGAACTCCCGAAGTGAAAAATAAAAACTGTATGTTCATGAAGTTACTAAAGACTCTGAGAGGAACCTCAGAGGAAAAAAATAACCATTATATAACTGAAATGTCAAACATTTTCTGAACTGGGTTTTGACAATCAGAAACATTTTGTTAGTAATTTATCAAAACTAACGTTTTGGATCATTGAAATTTGCAATAACCAATTACTATAATAGTAATTTTTCTCCCCGATTCTCTCGCCGCTTTCAGTCTTATGGTAAAATTTTCCAAATAGAATCAACGAGTTGGATATTACTAACAAAAATAAATAATTTCATCAGCGTGAACATTTTTCTCGAAGAATAGTTTGCAGTCACAATATAAAAAATCGTCTTGAAATTCAAGTTCAAACAAATCATGTATCTTATCTTACAGAATGGCTCGACTCAATGTCAGCTTTGAACTTTTAAAAGCACCTTAATACCAGCCCTTTTTTCTAAATTCTCAAAATCTAGTCTATACGAAAATTATCGAAACTGCTTTTGATCTGTTCGAGCAGCTGATAAATAGATTGAAATTCTGAAATTCTAGCTGGATTCGTTTCTGAACCTTGAGTTGGTTTTGCCTCACTCATAGCAGATTTGCAAACGCCTGAAAATTAAAAAAAAAATTATAATTTTAATTCATACGCTGTAACAAAAAATTAAATAAATAGAATTGTAAAATAAAAATTCATACTACTGATAACAGCTAGAGGTTTCGTTTTCTTCGACTTCAGGGGCGAATTTTTCTTAGCCTGATTTTCATTTTCGATTTCAGTGATCTGAACATTACTTTTCGGCATGAATTTCGCAGGCCTCAAGAATTTTTTTCGGTCACAAATTGATTCATGCAATGTGAATTGTTCCCCAACGCAGGCATTATTCTCAACACAGTAGGCCAAAAATGTGTTCCAAGTTTTGTCGAATTTCAAAACGTGAGGATTTCCCACCACAATGAGTAAAGATTTGGCACGAGTCAATGATACGTTAAATCTCTAAAACGGACAGAAAAAAATAAAAATGTTACTTCCACGTTAATTAAAAATTAATACAAATTAACAAAATGGTATTTAGAGAATCAGACTTTTTGATTAGAGAGAAATCCTATGTGTGTTTCGCCATTGTGTTTGAGGAGACGCGAACGCACAGTGGACAAAATGATAACGTCCTTTTCTTGGCCCTGAAAAATTTGTACTGTGCCAACGTTAACGTCCGGGATTTGGTTGATCTTCAGATGATCCTTGATGCGTCTCTCCTGGAGTTTGAAAGGCGTAACGACGCCAATATTTTTGTAATCAAACTTCTTCTCTCCAACAGTAAGCTTTTTCAAGTAATGCAAAATCGTATCGATCTCGCTTAAATTGCAGGTACTAAAACATGAAAACCACATCATCAGATCCACTTAATCTAGTTCGGATGATTTTTTATTTCCCAAACAATTGCAATAATTAAAAAAATGCTAACATACCTTGGGCTTCCTTCCTCTTTGTATTCAGGTCCACTAACGGCATGGAAGATAACGGGAAAGTCCTTGTTTAACAAGTGTTCCCAGTTCTCGCCCATCGCGATATCTGGCCCTCCACAAGCCAGCAGTTCATTATTATAGAACAGCTCATTGGGGACCTTCAAAATTGCGTTGTGACTTCGGTAGTTTTTCACTAATTTTGTGATGTAATTTGGGTTGTAGTTGCTGTTCTTTTTCCCGTAGAGTTTCAGAGTCATAAGTCGTTCCATCATAGACATACCTACAAAAGTAAGAAAAAGAGTCATATTAAATATTATTATTAAGTAAAAGGAATTAAATTTGCTTTAAATATATAAATTAAGTTTAATTTCATTTATTTTAAAAGTCGTATTAAAATTATACCTAAAAGATGATCTACATGTTTGCATTTCACAACAGGACCCAATTGCAAAGGATCTCCTGCGAGGACGACTTGGGTATTGATATGATGACTGTTGATGAGTAACGCAAAAGGAATGAGAGTTTCGGGCTCTGTAGCCTGACCAGCTTCATCAATGAAGATGTACGAGAAGTAAGAACTGCCCAGCTCCAAGCCAATCAGTCTAAAAAGAACAACAAAGATCAACATTCGAGAAGCATTTTTTTTTGTAACAATTTGAAAATAAATATCCAAACCTCATGCTGGTCGTGAGTGTTGCAATGACTATGTTCTTCATAACGATCACTTCTGACGGGACCATAATCCCGTTGCCATTTATTATGTTGGCGCAGGGGAGAATTTCCTCGTCGATGAGTTTTCTGAAAATGTAATAAGTAATTTTAATATAAACTTATTAACAGATTATAAAACAATTCAGTCGGTTGTTGTTTTTTGAATTAGGTGGTAAATTATTGGGATCTTACACGTCTCTTGAAGGACTGTACAAGCGCAAGATGTCACCAATGGGAATTTGTTTCAGAAGACGTTTAGTTATCTCATCGGCTGCCGTGTTTGATGGAGTACAAATCAACACTCTATTAGAGGGATTGCTCGAATGAATCTGGTTAAACAATTTTAATAGAATTTATTATTAAAATCAACCCATTTAATACAAAATTAAATGAAATTATTTTTTATCATTTTTTTAAATTCTATATTTAAAATATTAATTTTAAAATGTACCTGTAAAATCGCTTCGACCAAAGTAGCAGTTTTGCCAGTTCCTGGGGGACCAAAAAGAATATAAGGCGCAGGACGGGCTGTTTTGCAAAAGATGTGATCGACAGCTTGTTTTTGTTCAACGTTCCTCAGGATGTTCAAGTTGAAGAAATGTCTGTCATGCTCCCTGAAAAAACGGAAAATTAATTACAATTAATTACAAATCTATTACAATGAAATATTCAACAGTTGAAATAAAATTATTCAATTACAATTTTCGGTTGGTGGATTTTTGTTGCGGATGCAGGAGACTTTCCTTTGATACCCATTTCGATAGCTGATCAATAGCATAATGACAACATTTCATCGAGTAATTATGTAGCTTAAAACTTACATCGTAGGTATTTTTAACTGAGTACCAACTTGTTGATCTGAAAATGATTATTTAATTTTTCAATCATCTTTAAAATTGATAACAAAAATTAAAGAAAAGTTTAATACCCTTCAGCTCTAGCTTTGAGGGATCCATTATTGATTTCCACAATTCTAAGGACATTATAATCCAGGAGAACCATGTCTCCCACATTAATGAACGGATCATCCTCATCTAGATCCGGCACGATAACAGTGAAGACCTTGTTTCTCGGATCTTGGATTGGTTTTTGTTTCATCATACGACGTGATTTCAGTTCCTCTTCCATAAAATACTGTTCCACATAGAGCAGTATTTTGCAGATTTCCAAGTGACCTTTCTCTGGAAGCACACGCGTCTTCGATAGCTTCTTCAGCATTTTCGCATACTCCACCTCGATCTGAGTCATGTCCGGAGACAATTCCAGATTGTCTCTCAGAACGGTTCTGATCTGCCCCGGGATCGTGACCTCTGGGAGTTTGACGTTTCCGGGCATTTTGAAAATATTGTACTTGTGTCCCAACCTGTGAAAATGTAATGTGAATTTAAAACTTCAAAGATGGAACAAAAGAATTAAAAATAAAATGTAAATAAAAAAATGTTTATTACTCCTCACCTGGACACATCATTTTTCCGATGTTTGCTCATTTTGTCGTACGTACCGAAACGGTTTAACTCTAAAGTTCAACTGCTGTTATTATTGGGCACAAGTTTTTGAACGGTCATTATTTACACTTGACTGCTAGTGTTTTGTTTCGCAGTGTCATTGACGCGGAGTGAACTTTTATTTTGAAATTCATTTCAAATTTGTCATTTTCATATTCCGCATTTATTTTTTTTTTACTTGAAAACTGGAAACAATATTTGTTACAATATAAAATGTCTACTATAACTGAAACATGAACATAAAAAAAGGGATGAGAATTTTATGTACGCTGGAAAGCACTTGGGTTTTCTAAATGAAGACAGACGAAATCAAATAGCAAAACTTGGAGGACTCGCAATGGTTTATTAAACGTAATCCAATTTTACAATTCATAATTTCGAGTTTATAACCACTTTACGCATACAACTTATTTCTGATCGTGATTTTCAACTGAAAATAAACCGAGCGGCGACAGTGCGTCTGAACTCAACGCAACGGCAACCACTCAGAGGCTGTGTTCTACCAACAAACTATGGCAGCGTGATTTATTCGAGCGCAGCAGCACCAGAGATAATTTCGATAAGTTCTCGGGTGATAACTGCCTGTCGCGTGCGATTGAATGTGAGTGTGAGTTTGTCAATCATCTCTCCGGCGTTTTTGCTGGCATTGTCCATGGCAGTCATCCTGCTGGACTGCTCGCTGCATGCACCTTCTTTCATCGAGTAGAACAGCAGGGATGCAAGTGAGAATTCCAAGTAACTCTGAATCACGTCGTCATCCAACGAGTCGTACACCGAAAGCTTGGGTGCTGTTGCCACGGAATTCTTGTCAAACAGTGGCAGGTGATCTACTGCGTAAGATACCACTGACTTGAACCTGTTATAAACGATCTTTCCGGATCCGAATGTATATCTGAAAAATAATCATGTTTTAGTTTCTCTTCAATTACGTTTACAATCATTTAATTTTTAAAATTGATTAATTCTGATTGTTTTAAAAAAATTACCCGCTATTGAGGATTTCATTGGCGACTTTCGCAGCATCCAAGAAAGTGGGTGGTTTTCTGCCAACTTCAGAAGCGACGAACAAAATGTTTGAAGCAAACAATCGCGACAGGATGGCTCGCGATTTCTCTCCGATGCAGATGATCTTTGTGTTCTCCCTCTCTTTGGGGTCAGCGAGCAACGTGTCACGAATGTTCCTGGACACACCGGTGTGTACAGCACCACAGAGACCACGGTCGCTGGTCACAGCGATCATCAGTTTCTTCGGCTCGTCTTCGGGGGCAGCGATCTCCGCTTGCTCGTAGAAAATTTTTGAACCCTCACCTAGAGGACGAGCTTGTTTCAGGTCACGCTCGGCACGGTTGTACTTGGCTGCTGACACCATCTTCATGGACTGAGTGATCTTTTGGATATTCTTGACGGATTTTAATCTCATCGAGATGGATTTGAGCGTCGCCATTCCTCGCTGCTGCTGCTGCCCCAGTGGCGCAGACACCAGGGGATAGAGGGTAACCGTGTGGCGCATCATCTTGTCCACTCAATTGTTATTCCCTGTAAAATATAAAAAACATCAACATTAATTTCATTTTCTACAAGATAAATTTCTTAATATCTTTCAATAATGGAATTAAAAATTTAAGGTAATTTGATTTTGATAGATCCATGTTTATTTTTGACGCCTGACAACAACGTCCTTTGCAAAGTGTAAAAATTGCAACCTCGAAAAGAACAACCTGATCTTAACAATTGTCAATTGGAAATTAAAAAGAGGTAACTTTGTAACAATTAATTTGCACCAGCAGACGACAATCGACTTTCGCGTTAACCCAAGACACCCCACGTATTTCTTTTGTTCACAATTTAATGGACACTGGTCATTTACACTCAGCTGTCAAACATAATTGGAAATAAAATTGCCAATTTGAGGGAAACATGAGTTTTGGTGAGTTTTATGTAATCATTGCCAGCTGTAAATCGGAGCAATGACGGCCACTGGCTGACTAAAGTCACTGTTGATTTATTGTTACAAGTTACACAACACGTGCGATTTCCCGAGGGCTAACCAAAATCGTGGGCGTTTTTGCGGTGAATAACTGTCGTTTACCTGAGATTTTTAGTTAGAAATTTTTCAAGGGAAGATGTTGAAAATTAATCCTCGCCTTACCCTGGGTATTGAAGTAGGTTCACGGGTTTGCGGGAGATATTAGAGACGCGACTACAAATCTCAGCGCGGCACCGCGAACTAAGCGCCACCTAGTGGGTTTCTTATAAAACTCAAATTCATACGTTTCTGAAGTTTAGGGTTTGTTTACAAACATTTTTCTTAGTGTAAATGCAAATTCAAATTGCAAACTTAAAAATAAATAAAAATAAACAATAAGTCACTGATTTTACGAACAAAACATTGCGTAAACAAATGTAAATGAAATTTTGCAAACGTGTTTGATTCAACCCTGAGCAAAAAAAAGGTTACGTCCGTCTCTCTCGCACTTGGTGCAAAGCGCCCCACCCCCGCGCTGTTCGGGGCCGTGACTCGTGACGGACGGATGGATTCGCGTCCGACATGAGCCCATGAGCGAGCGGCTCGATGGTTTGACGTAAAAAATAAGGTAGACGGAGCACGGGGCATGACGTTGTCTGTGAAATAACTCGGGAGGTCGCGTTTCGGTTGCGACGCAGCACGGCTCGAAGATGGCCCAGTGCAAACTCACCCCGAGGGAGTTCATCGTGAATGCGTTCTCGCCGCAGGTCGCCGCGGTCTGCTCGAGCAATGCCGAGGCGACGTGTCAGCGCAACAACCTGTCATTCATTCAGCTGTTACAACCCTTTTGTCGGATCAACGCCGAAGGTCAGTCACATTCCGTCTTGTCTTATTGATTGTTGACATTTGACATTCCACAAAAACAAAGGGGCGGTGCTTCCTCATTTGCTCCATTTCTTACATACTTTTTTGCAAGATTAAAAAATGTTTTCAGGTTGTTTTGATTGTCTCAAAATTTTGTTTATTTATTTACTATAAAAAAAAATATAAAAATAAGTAAAATTCTTTTTTTTTCATTTCTCAGGTCACATCAAAGATCCGCAAGGAGTAAGTGTCACGGTCCGATCGTTACAAATTTCAATAAAGGACGTGAACTCTGCGGCACCGGAACCAGTGCTAGCAAGAAAATTGCTCAATGAATCTGTGAGTTTGAATCACTGCGACAGAACGACGACAGTGGACACGGGAAAATGTAAATTGGACATCCCAGTTTCTGTGCCCTGGTTCGAGGCCTGGAGGGAAACTTTTTTAAACGTGCAATGTCCCTGGTACCATGAGTTTACGAAATACTTTCTTGCGTGCATGATAGTCGTTTCAACTGCCGACGATGATCCGAAGGAGAAAATTCAGCAGATTGGTTCGCAGCTGAACCAATCTTCTAGCAAGTCCCCCAAGTGGTTCAACAACAACACTTTGAGATATTACGTTCTGGTTCATGATGTCAGTCAAGATGACAAGAAAAAGTACGTCGGTTGGTTATAAAGAACTGAGAAAATAAAATTATAATTTTAAAATGTTAAATTTAAGTTAAATAAAAAGTAAATTATTGTTTGATAAAATTAGAAATTGCAAATTGGAATTTTATATAAATAGGGACGAGTTTGGCTAATTTTGTTAATCTAACTTTTTTTTAGGGCTGAAGAAGTGTTCACAGAAATCAAAACTTTGTACGGGAGCAACAATTGTTTCTTGTTACAAATGAATTCAAGGTCTCAAGGTCAGCTGGACGAGAACACCCACTTGCCCGATCCCTGGAGCCAGTTCATCTCCAAACACTTGGACACCACGAGCAGCGAACAGAGCAGTTCACCCCGAACCCCTGCGGATAGCACGGGTGTTTGTTCGATGCCCAACCAAGTTGTTACCGAACCCGATAAGTGAGTGAAGGATACAATTTGAATAATTGCAGATAAAATTGAACACTTTGCGAATTATAATTTTGTTTTGTATTCCATTCAAAAGCAAACAATATTTTTCAGATCGAGTAATGCAGGCACGCCAATAACGCCCCGGAATCCGATTTTTGCCACGACAGAGATGTCCGACCCGATGATGACTTCGGCGGAGATGAACGACCTGGTGCAGAGCGCCCTTGAGGTCGGTCAGGAAGCGGTGCCTATAACCGTACACCCATTGAGTCCAGAAGGTGAGACGTTTCCTAGTCTGGACGGACTGAAATCCGCTTTCTCTGAGACAGCTTCTCCGATCAACGCAAACGTCTGGGCCGATTCGCCGAGTTGCGTGGCTGCCCAGCATGGCGCGAGGCTTTCTCGAGAGGACCTCGAGAGGCTGCGCACAATGATGACTGATTTCTGTTTGAAAAGTCTTCTGCCTTATGTGGAGAAACAGATCAATCTATTGAACGATGTCATTTCGAACAAAAAAGGCGTTAGCAGGAGCTTGTTCAGTGCTACCAAAAGGTGGTTTGGAACTAGCAAACCAGGGGTGCCCGGAAGTACCCCTACAAATGCTGTAATGTAAGCTTTACCTTATAAAAAATTTCAAAAGAATATGTGCGTTTAGTTTTGTATAGATTTATTTATATAGATTATTTGTTTATCTTTAGATACACCATGGACTCGGCGGAACTCCAACTGCGGCGTTTGGGCGACTTGTGTTTCATGTTTAGTCATTACTCATTGGCATATCAGGCGTACTACAACGCGAAACGTGACTTCGCTGCGGACCAAGCTTGGCTTTATTACGCAGGTGCCCTGGAGATGGCAGCTCTGAGTGCCTTCATGATGGACGAAGTAACGAGAAAGACCATCGAGTACATGGACGATGCAATTGTCACTTACATCAATACCTGTAAGGTGCCCCAATTTGCTACCAGGGCGACGCTCTTGAGTGCCGAGTGTCTCAAAAACCGAGGTCTCTACGGCGAGGCTGCTAAGCAGCTTATCAGAATGACGAGCGAGGATTCAGATCTGAGATCGGCACTGCTGTTGGAACAAGCTGCATATTGCTTCATCGGGCCTAAGATGATTAGGAAGTATGCATTCCATGCAGTTCTCGCCGGGCATAGGTTTTCCAAGGCGGGGCAAAAAAGACATTCTTTGAGGTGTTACCAACAAGCACATCAGGTGAAATAAAAATTTAATTATTAAATCTAGGATGAGTAGATTGTCAATGCAAGTAATTGTCAATTTCAATTATACAACTAATTTGCAATTGTATCTTAGGTATACAGCAACAGAGGATGGTCCTTGGCTGAAGATCACATCCACTTCATAATAGGCAGACAAGCAGCGTCTCTTAAATTTGTATCCGAGGCTGCCGAAGCTTTTGAAAAGCTCCTCAGTGCTTCAAGCAGGCAACCTGCATTGCAGCAATCGGCATTTTTGAGGGAGTTCCTGTACATCCACAATGTAAAAAAATGTCTCAATCAAAAATTGTTCTCGTGGAAGAATAACAAAAAATAATAAGGCTGGTTTTGTTTTTTAGCAACTGGCAGAGGAAATGGGATCGGGAGCTCAGGATCCGCCAGACGTGCCTCTTCCCCTGATCGATGGCAACCAGGTAAAAGTTCTCCTAGGTCCAGTGGATGACGAAGTGGACCGACTCCTTAACTTGAGCGATGACACCGACGATGTGCGATGGTCAAAACTCGAACAACTTTTAGTCACGAAAGCTCAAGGTTCTGCGCCGATGATTTTCAAGCCGACCATAACTTTGCTCACGAACTATAGCAATAATTCGACCGTACCTAAGGCGATTGTTGACGAGCCGGTTTATTACTCAATAGAATTACAAAATCCGCTGCAGATAGCACTGAGTTTGTCGGAAGTGTGTTTGATCTGCTCATTTGAAGATGGAAAGTCGGACGGTAGTGAAGTCGAATGTGGCAAAATAGACAATGTGGAACTGCAGCCGACTAGCAAGCAGAGGGTGCTGCTTTCGTTGGTGCCCAAGAAAATTGGCCATGTGAAGGTTCTGGGGATTTCTTATAGTTTAATGAGCTCGCCGACCCAAAACGTTGAAAGAAATGGAACTGGCGAGCAGCCACTGGCGCCGTCAGCGGTCAAGGGCAGGTGTTTGTTCAAGGTCAAGGGAAAGAGGTTGAAGAACGTCAAAGAAAAGCAGGGCGTGGAATTATATGATAAGGATTACAGATTGGAGATGAAGGTTTTCGAAAAGGCTCCGTTCATGAAGGTATACCATCATTTTTACTTTTATAGATAATGAAATAAGATTCTCTGGAGTTCTGTGAACATATCATCTTTTTCAGATTTCATTTTCAAAATTGTCTCCGGAAATGCTGTGTGGAGAAATACAAAAAGTCGACGTCGAACTACAGAATATTGGAAGTGCTCCCCTGACGAACATACACGTTGCAACAACAAATCCTCAACTGTTTTCCATACAAAATTCTACAACCAATCTTAGTGATAGTGAGTATTTTCCATAAACTTGATTACTTAATTTCAGAGAACTCTTCTAATCTGACAATCAACTTATTTTCAGATGACAATACAAAATCTGACGATCTGGTATCGAAGTTACCTCTGCCGCCAGCGTTGAACGACACTTTGGAAATTGGCGCCACCTACAAAACCACCTTCTGGGTTCGAGCACCTCACAAAAAAGGAAACCACCGACTCGATCTGCTCTTCTACTACGACAACCCTGATAAAAAATCGACCCTTCGTTATCGTACAGCTCGCCACACCTGGCACCTCACCGTCATGGATTCGATCTATATCAGCGCCATCACGCGGCGAAGTGCAAAGACACACAACAACGGACCGACGTTGAACCTCACAGTGCACATCAAAAACACCAACCAGGTGCACGATCCTTCCCTCAACGAGATAGAGCTTACAAATATCTACCTCTTGGGCCCAACCTGGTCCCTTCTTAGCTCCGACCTTGTGGGATCCGAGGCCAAGATCCAACCGCAAGAGATGATCCATTTCCTCCTGAAACTCCATCGCTCTATTCCATCAAAAGTTTCAGATCTGAAACTCTGTCCCGACGATGACACTGCTGCCCCCTATCTCGATTTCGTTAGACGAAGAAACGCAGTGGCCCTCGACGCGGAGAAAGAGGAATCTCAGATGGCGCTGAAGTCAGTGAAGAAGGAGAACGACGAGAGGATCGCAGTAACCTTGAAGCTGGACGCCACTCTGGTGCTCAGATGGAGGGTCAGAGTGGTCGAGGGTGGCGCTGTCTCGAGATTAGCGATAGGCCAGCACCATATTGACATTGAAGCGCTCAACAAACCTTACAATCACCCGAACGAGGTCAGAAACGACAAGCTCGAACACAACGAGCCTCTGAAAATTTTTGGACCCGATGCCAATGTGAACGAAAGGAGGATTTTTTCGAAAAAGGATGGCTACTCGGAGGAAGATTATTTGAAGAACATTATCTCTTACACTTTGCAGCACGAAAGTAAGATGGAATTCGACTTTGTGAGGAGCCGAGTTTGCATTGTACCCATCAAGATGGCGCTGCAGAACAACTCCAAGTGCCAGGTGGTTGTTCAGGTTGACACTGTTGGAACTAGCAGGTGAACTATATTGAGGAGTTTCATTTTATTTACTTTGCAATCAGTTTCAGTTTTAATTATTAATCTTTTTGGTTTTTATTTGCAGCCCCTTGCAAAGCGATCGGTTGATCAGTCCCCTTGCGCCAAAACATTTTCGTTACGAGGCTTCCACTCATTTCCGTTACGTCGGCCAGACTGCAGTGAGGTGCGAGGTTCCGGCCTTTGGAAACCAATGTGTTCAGCTCCACGCGTTGCTTCCCATGCCAGGAACTTACGACTTGGCCTCTAGGTTGAGCGTTGCGGTGAAACCTGAAGGCAAAGCCGACTTCATCGCCCAGGATTGGCACATTGAGAGCGCCTGTGTGGTCAGCCAATTAAGTCAACCGAAACCAAACTGAATAATTAGAATGTTAAAATAAAAGAAAACTAAAGAGAAAAATCAGAAATACAATAAAATGAACAGCGTCTTTGATTTAAAATAAAATAGAGAAAACATTTTGTGATTTCAATTTCATTGGAATTTCAACATCTTCGTTTGACCGGAACAAATGAGTGTCAAAGGATAATAATGTAAATAAAATAACAACTTCCGGGATGAATAGCGCGGTGCCTTAAAAAGAATACCGAACATTCGATTGCGCTACCAACTTTTCACAAAGATTTTAACCTTAGCTGATTTTTTTTACTCTTGTATTATTGTTTTTGAATGTTTGTACATCCAGAGTCAAGTTTTGTATGATCCTAATTTTGTTGATATTTTTTTCACAGAAGTTTTACGCCAGCCGTGTAAAAAAAATATATTAAATGAAAATATCCACTGAACAAATGTATATTTTGGAGTGTAAATATTGTATCAAGTGCGAAGATTTTTATTGGATGTGTAAATTGATGATTTTTGAATAGATTAGTTGCGAGTAATAGGCGATGCGGTACACGCAGTGTATATTAATAAATAATGAGATGTATAAAATAAAAATTCGTATCTTGAATTCAAAAAAGATGGATATACAAATAAAAATGAAAAATACTTAAGTCGTATGTTTTTTCAAACTATTTTATGACAAAAAATAATCACATCATTCGAATTTTCAAAATTCAATTCAATAAAAACAATTCTCTTACATAGAATATTTATAAATAATTTTTTATATTTGCTGTCGACGGTATAGATTTCAAATCCACTTCTTGTGAACACATCGGACACACCCCATCGTCTTGAATAATTCTGAAACAGAAGATCCGAACATTTCATATTTGTTTTATAACATTTTGATAATTACATGTTATCAAATCTTACTTAATAAATTCACTTTCAATTGCAGGAAAATCGCAAGCCGGGCAAACCGTGAAATCATCCTCAATTATATGATACCCCTAAAAAAATTAAAATAAATTACAAATGTGCATTGCAAAAAACATGGTTAAGTCGAGCGTTAAAATATTTTTACCGTCGCTATACAAAAAGGAATGGTATTTCTGCAGTTATCGCAATTCACTTCCGTTTCTGGGAGTTTGTTCTTGCAATACGGGCACGGTGTCAGTTTTTCTGTCACTTTTTCATTGTTACTTTTCGGTGGTTTTCGTACAATGGCTTCGATACGTTTAAGATATTTTGAATCGATTTGTGACTTGTACTCCGGGCTCATTAACATCGCAGCAAAGTTGAAAGATTCTTCTTTTAGTCCTGCACGTTGACATTCGATCACCGCAGAAGTCATTATTGGCACGATATCTAAAATATCAGATAATTAATTTCAAGTTCCAGTTATTATTTAAGAATTTTTTGCTCATGAAACTTGTCTCTACTCACGTGAGGGAAATTTCGAGATATTATTTACAACTCGTATCAACATTTTAGCACTGCAGTAATGATTTAGTTTCTTTACATGCAAGCGAACCAAGATGTAAGAATGCAACAATCTCATGTTATTTTGCATCTCCAGAGGTATGGGGATATGATTTTCTTTCAATTCCTGGCACATCCCAAAAAGAATATCGTGTGCGCTACGGTAATTTCCTAAAATGATCATCATTCGTTATAAATTATAATGCATTTTTGTTATGTTTAAATTCAAATCTTATCATTTGATTATTTAATACCATTGATTTGTTCTTCATTTGCAATTATCACCGCGGTTTTAGCTGCTTCGCGGAATGATTTGAGTGCCATGTATAAACGGAAAAGATATTTTGGATCCTAAAATGAAATTAGGTTGAGATAAATTGAAGTCTACTATTTGATTTATTATAATTTTCGTTGAAACTGAATCTCTATTTACTCGTGGTAAGCCTTCAGCGCCAAGCAAAAAGTCTATCAGTTGATCAGTCAACTTTTCATCTTTTGAAGACGCTACAACATCGATCGCCAGTGTCAGAGCTGAATCGTTATCAGTATTCAATTGAGCTGCCTTGGTGAGATGTTTCATTGCCTAAAGAAAACAAGAAACAACCGTAATAACCAATCGATTCAAACAAAATTTATATTAAAAAATAAATTTCTCACTTTTTCGTATTCTCTAGCATGATAGTAAAATTTTCCAGCCAAATAGCTATTTTTTTGCAACTCAAAGTAAATGGCTAAACTTTTGAAATCGTCTCTCCTGTCATTATCACTGTCACTCGTTTCTATCAAAATGTCCCCGTAAAGCTCCATCTTACTGTGTTGGTTGGCTAACTGGTACGCCTCATCGAAACAATTTGACAGCACCAAAAATTTGATCGCTGAATTATAATCGTTTAGTTGTTGGAAATATTCCGCAACCAATTTGGCCCCCTCGACGCTTTTCGTTTGCTGAACAATCTCAACGCTTCGAACTGAGAAACAACAATCGACCAATTTAGTCAGTTTGCAATTTTCCCACACGAATAAATTATTTTGACTAATTGATACCTGGATTGTTCAAGTGTTTTAAATTTATCCTGATGATATTTTCATAATCTTTAGCAATCTCGTAAGCCCTGGCTGCTTCCTCAAAGTTGCCTTCGCTTTCCTTAGCCTTTGCGTACTGTATATTAATTTTCGGCGACGAAATTTGAGGCAGAAGTTGTCCAACTTTGTGCCAGTTCTTTAATTTTATATACATCAACGCCGCTTTATCAAAGTGTTCCGCATTTTCGTAGAGCGTAGCTGCGTCATTGTATTGCTTGAAACATAAAAATAAAAATCAACGTGTAAAAATTCGAACAATATATTTTTAAATTTCAAAATTTTTAGGATTTCAACTAATTACTTTCATGGATTCCAATATTTCTGCACATTCTCTTTTTAGATTTTTCGGATGGTTATTGGTTAGTGCAATTTCTACTCCTCTTCTAACATCGCCACATCTGATTGACATTCTTGCAATTCCTGCTAAACATTGATTACGATGTTGAGTTGTGTTGCTCGTAGATTCAAGATGAAGTAAACCTTGTTCATAATGGACCATCGCTTTAGGATAATTTCCCCTATGAAAAGAACATAAAGTTGACGAAACAAAGAAAAATTATAAAGTTTGAAACATTAACTTTGTTCATTACAAATTTCAATAGGATTTCAAGATAAATATTCAAATTTCAATTTCACTTACAGAAATTCTAACTGTTGAGCATATTCCTTGGCAATGTAAGGAATTTCATTTGGATTCAGCGTTTTAGCCAGATTGAGAGCCTGGACCCATTGCATGGTATCCTTCCTCAAATGCAAAGCCTGGACAGGTTGAGATGAATTGAGAAAAAATTTTTCAGCCAAGTCACATTTTTCGAGCAGCAAACAGATGTGTCCACAGAGGAGATTAATGTCATAGATATTGTGCAACTTTTCTAAAGCCCAAGCCATCGAGACGTCTTCGATCTGACGGTACGCTCGAGTAGCTGTTAATTAAATTTATTTAAATATCAGGAACTAAAATTTTATTAGTCTCTATAAATCGTTGTTTCGATTTTTTTTACCAATTTCAGCGTTCGTATTCATCAAAGCATACTGGGCTAATTTGATCCAACAATTTCTGTCGTTCAATTTTTTGCAAGTTAACCACGCCTGCAGGAACCTGGAAAAAAATTCAGGTTAGAAAAAATATTCTTAATTTAAAACAAATTTTAGGAAATGAATCTTGTAACCTTCTGCTTATGATTTGGTAATCCAAGAATTCTCGCAGTTTACTTTCGTCGCTAATATTCGAAACGTCTTCATAAATTGGCAAAACTGTATCAATGAGTTTGCCATTTGTAGTGCTAAATGTTATCGTTCCCGAGTTCATGTACAAAGGCACAGCATCCAAAGGGACTTTCGTAATTCCGATTTTAACAATTTTCGAACCTGTAAAGTTTAAAGAAAAATGTTTCATTAAATAATATTATTTAATTTTTGAGTATTCCATGTAACTTGAAAATTACTCGCCTTCAATATGATATTTTACAAATACATAATTTGCGATCGCAGTTTCGTTACACACAGCAAAGATATTACGTTCGCACGGGTTCTGGTTCCAGATAATATCATCCACCGATTCAGGACAATCAGGCACTTGAAGACAGTTATCATTCACAGGATCGTAGATGAACACGTCGCCTTTTTTGTCCACAAACGAAACGTAAATTCCTGCAGTATCTAGCTTGATCTGTTTGATGCCAATGACGTGAGAAAATTTTCTCGATTGGTTCAATACTTCCAAACTGTAATAGACAATGCAACCCATCTGAAAAAAATGTGAATTACCTCACAAATTCACCATCCAGGGCAATTCAAAGACGAAAAAAAAACTTACATCTGTACCGTAAACTAAGAAGTCCTGAGTTAAATAATGGCATGTGATTTTCTCATTATTTTCAGGCAAGTTTGTAACACTTTGATTGTTCGTTGAAGCCTGATCAAGTTTGAGCTGAAAGTCAAAATTGAACAGTTGCATTGGAGCTCAAATTTAAATTCAGTTGGAAATTTAATTTAAGTCTATCAATGAATTCTACCATGTGAAGTTGAAGGTGACCATCTGATAAGACCGACACATAAGTATCGTTCAGACACATGCTATCAATCGTTTCAACGTAATCTCGTTCCAAGTACGTTGACAAATCGTCGCTCTTTGCGTTCAAGTCCCAGAAGAGGGCTCTATTGTTTGAAGCTACTGCCACAATATTTGATCCAACGGCCAGTAAAGATGGCTCGATGACCGTGTTTATAATTATAGGAACATTGCTCACCTGCAAAAAGAATTCAATTAAATTTAATTTAATCAAATTAAAGTTAAAGTCTTTAACCAGAAATATTTACTTAGGCACTGATTTTTGTACCTTGTCTACCGTACACTGATATACATAGACCTCGCTCAAGCTAGAAAGTATAGCTATTTTGTTCCCGTAAACGCTTCTGAGTTGCGGAACCTCCACCAGATAAACAAGGACGTGTCCGGAATGAGTTACAGCTGCTATCATGGAACCGTCTGCCGACCATTCAGCTTTATTGATACCAGCTTCTCCCACGACGTTTATAACTTTCTCGACTTCTTCGAGATTTTTCAAACTGTGAATTTTAATGTTGTTGTCACCGCAGGTCACTACTTTGTCAATCGTTAAGCTCAATGATACATCGTTCAAACAATCCCGATGATTTTTCAGTTGGAAAAGCTCTTGTCCAACCTCTTTCATGTGTGTTGAAATTGCTATCAAGTACCCGGCCTCGAAACCTATCAGGATATAACCGTCTCCGTACCTAAATCATGAAAATTATCATTAAATTCTACATCTTCAGTGATAAACAAAAAAAACTAAAAACTGTCATAAACTTTACCATTTGTGCGTAACAATTGGCCCGTATCGTTTTTGGAAGGACAATTCAATCGGATTGTCTGGTTCAAGGATGTTGTACAAAAACAACGTTGATTTCCCAACCACCAAAGAGATCTACAAACAAATTGTTTATAACAAATTATTTTAATCATAATTTCCTAGATAAATCATAACTTGTCAATTTAAAATTGTCTTACAGTATTTTCGCCTCCAGCTCTATAATCAGTTTTCATCTCCCCAAACTGAATCCCCGAAGGATCTCCCTGTAGTAAAATTTCTCGCCTGGTATCTCCATCGCTGGTGCTTATAGTTAACGTCCTATCCTCACTTGCTAATGCTAGCAAGCCTTCAACCGACCAAACGGCACATGTGATTCGTTTTTTGTGTTTCCCCAAAACTGGTATGCGCCTTGTAAAAATATTATCAGATTAAAAAACTATACAAAAATACAAAATTAAAACTATAATTTAAAAATACTTTTTCCAGTATATTTTATGAGATTTTATTTGTTTACTTGGCATTGATGTGGTCATAAATAGCAAGATTTCCCTTCTGAGTTCCAACAGCCAAGATACAATTTTTCTTAGCCCAAGCCATACAGGAGAGTCCGTCTCTAACGCCAGCATCAACCTGAGATTTCTTCCCAGTCGTGGCATCCCACAGGATTATAATCGGCGAGCTGCCGGTTATCACTGCAAGAACATCGCCGTCGGAATCCCAACCAAAACCTGTACAATTTCCGGGGAGATGCAAGCGTTCCTGCAGTTCCCCTTGGCGGTCGAAAATTGCAACCGTTGAATTGCTACCGGTTGTTGCTAGATGGGTGCTGTTCCCCGGGCGCCAGGAAATGTTTATATTTCCTGGACCATGGGGATGGTTCAACCGGAAAAGAACCTGAAAATTAAAAAAGAAAAAAATGGCAATATTTGAATTAAAATGAAATAAAATGTTTCAAATAAGATAAATAATAAATTTTAGATGAAAAAAATCTCGCAAAAAATTTAATTTTTACCTTCTCTGATGATGCCATTCTTCAAAGCTTTCGAAACTCGTTCGAATCAAAAAATCACAATTGTTGACATTGTGCTCCAAAAATTATTGCAACAATTTCAAAACATTGTTGAGAAACCTTGTTTTAATCAAATGTCAAAATTCGAGCTACAAGGATGTTTGTTTTGACTGTTTGTCATAGCAACGAACCGGTAGCGTCTCTCTCTTTTTGCGAGTTCGGAAAACTTTGCATTCCTTTACACTCTCACCGTGAGAACGAGACAGTCGCGCATTGTTGGTAATTGTCGGTACCGTCAAAACAATCCTAACCTCTCTTATGTTCGAAAAGAAAAATAATGTTGTCTTGGACAAGTTGTTTATGTTGATTTTTATAGATTATTTTTAATTGACAATGAGTCAAATAATTAGAGACGCTTTGTACAAAAAAGTATGTAAATTTTCGCATGTTATATTCGCATATTTTTCGTTCAATTTAATTCCATTAGACAAGTTTAATTTATAAAAGTTTTTGTTAATAACATTTCTTAATACAGATTTTTTATCTTAATAAAAAAATGTTCTAAATAAGTAATAAAATATAATAAAATGATTAATGTAATGTAACTAATATTTTGTTTATTAAAATTTGTATATATCATAGTTTTTATGAGTGATATATTTTTAATAGATATAATTGTATAATTTTAGGTCAGCCAATGTTTGCAAGACGTCGATCCCAAAAAAGTACTCAGTCTAGTCTCCACTTCCTCGCTGAATCTCGATGAAAAAACAAACTCATTTCACATCTCTCTGTATCCTAAAATTATAAAAAAATCAGAGGAGGCCTTGCAAAATATCGAGAAGGATGATTTGTTCAAAAACCTCAATTTGGTAACAGAAAACAACGTCGTGAAAAAAGTCACAATCGAATGTTCGAGGAACGACTTGCTCAGATCCATCTTGGACAACAATGTCGAAAGCGTCGAGCCAGTAGAATTTCTGAAAGACACAAAGAAGGTCGTCGTTGATTTCAGTTCGCCAAACATAGCCAAACCCTTTCACATGGGTCATCTGAGGTCGACGATAATAGGCAACTATGTATCAAACATAAGTACTTATTTGGGAAACAAGGTGTCTAAAATCAATTACCTAGGAGACTGGGGAACGCAGTTTGGATTCGTTTTGCTAGGTTTGTCTCAAGCTCGGGACGAGGAGATGAAAAGTAACTCGATAGAAACTTTGTACAACATCTACGTTCAAACAAACAGAGCTGCTGAAACCGACCCGACGATCAGCGACCGGGCAAGGAACATCTTTGAGAACATGGAGAAGGGCCACTCAGATTACCACGAAAAATGGCAGACGATCAAACGTTACACTGTGGACGAACTATCCAAAACTTACAAAAGACTGGGAGTGCAATTCGACGAGTACCACTGGGAGTCGATGTACGGTGCGAGTAACATTCAAGATATCTTGTCAATAATGGAGAACCAGGGTTTGCTGGTCGAGGATGACGAGAAAAGAAAAGTGATTGATGTAAATAACAAAACGGTGCCGATCTTGAAAAGCGACGGGAGCACGCTGTACTTGACGAGAGACATTGCAGCTGCTGTCGATCGGTTTGAGAGGTTTCATTTCGATGCGATGCACTATGTTGTGGACAGTAGCCAGGCCGCACATTTTTCCAATTTGATCGGGGCTTTGAAAAAGTTGGAGTTTCCCTGGGCGGACCGGCTGAACCACGTACGGTTCGGCAGGATCAACGGGATGAGCACTCGAAAAGGCACTGCGGTGTTTCTGAAAGATTTGCTCGACGAGATTAGAGAGGTCATGTTTCGGAAGCAGCTGGAGAGTGCAAGTGAGACTCTGAAAAGTGAAAAAATATTGTTAACATTTTCTGGAACTGTATTGGGTTTTGTTTTCAGCAACGAAGGTACAACTTGATCGACCAGACGAGAGTACAGATATCTTAGGGATATCTGCGGTGATTGTCAATGATTTTAGACACAAACGAATTTCAAGCTATGACTTTGATTGGAACGAGGCTTTGGATGTAAGTAATTGAAGATTGAGGATGATCAAAAATTATAAACTGATTCAAAAAGTATAATCATTATTAAAAGATGTAAACGTTATTGAAAAAATAGAAATATCGTGAATGATATAACTTGCAGAACAAAAGTCAGAGTGGAGTCAAGCTGCAGTATGCTCATGCGAGACTAGTGAGCTTGGAAGAGAATTGCGAGGCGCAGCTTCCATCGCAGAGCGATCCGAAATATTTGCAAGAGCCTTGCGTTAATGACCTTTTGCTTATCCTAGGACAGTTTGACGAAGTAGTGTACAAATCTTATCTGGAGTTGGAACCTTATATCTTGACAAGATATCTTTTTAGATTGAGGTAAACAGGAATTTTACTCTATGACATTGGACAACCAATTACTGTAGTTGAAATTAAGCCAATTGTTATTCTTTCCAGTCATTCAATTAACATAGCTTTCAAGCAACTGAAAATAAAAGGGGAACCGCAGGAATTGGCATCCCAAAGACTACTGCTGTTCCGAGTATCGAGAAACATTTTAGCACAGGGGTTGAAGTTATTAGGAATAATTCCGTTATCCAAATTGTAATATTTGTTTAATACATTTTATAACAAACAACCAAGCTTTATTTAACGTTTTTTCCATGTGAACTTCCTTCTGGCTCCTGCTTGACCTGGCTTCTTTCTTTCTTTGTGACGTGAATCCTTTGTTAGTAATCCAGCTAAAAAAAAGAAGAATTTAAGTTCAATTCATTTGGAACTATTAAATTTGAGCAATTCAAAATTATTTACCAAGTCGCATAGATTCAACAGTTTCTGGATCAACGAAGCTTTTCAGACCAGTAGCAATGCCCCATCGTATAGCTGCACATTGCCCGGAGGGTCCTCCATTTTGCACCGTGGCCTCAACATCAAATTCATTAATTTTGTTAACGAAAACGAAGGGGAATAAAACCTACAAAAAAACAAAAATGGTCAAATTATTAAGGGTTCCACGAGAGTGCTGATATAAAATCATTTAATACGTACTTGTTCCCTTGATTGAAAATCTTTGAAATAGTCGATTCCATCATGACCATTTATAATGATCTTACCAGTGCCATTAGCTATCAACTTAACTTCCCCTCTGGCAGATTTCTTCAGGCACTCTGAAATAATTATTTTAATTTTGTAATTATGAAACAAATTGGATAATTCAAAATTTTAATTTGTACATACTTTTAACCAAAACGTAAGGACGTCCATCAGTGTCTTCAAGAATCTGAAATAATGATTTGTATTCAGTCTAAATTATTTATTAGAGGGGTTTGAAAGAAATCGATAAGTATAAAATTCAAACCGGTAATGTTTTAGAGTCCATGGTTAAGGACATGAGTTGGTGCCTATGTTGCATTATGAAATCCTTCGCATGATTTGAGCAGGGCTGATTTATTAGTCTTTCCAACGTCTCAATAAAGTAACGATACTGTAAAATTGAAAAATAAAAATATAAATTTCAATTCATAGAAAAAACTACACACAATCTATAAAATCAAATCATTTTATGTAATACCTGTGAATACTTCAGCTTTTCACCTAATCGTTCCCCAAACTCCTCGAAGGATATCCATTTAGATCCCAGTGAATCACTAAAATCATAAAATAATGAGTTTCCTTGAATTCTGAGCTAATGAATTGATTCTGAAAACGTTTCAAAAGTTCTTACAAGCGATCCTTTTCATCTGGTATGACTCCTTGAATAGCCAACTGTGCCTCTACGTCCTGTAGCTTTTCTATTTCTTCTACAATGTCCTGTAAAATTAAATCAAAGTTTAACATTTTTCCTCACTTGTTTCATCATAAGTATAACACAACATGTAAAATGATCGACTTTCATACTAACATAGATCAATTTGTGATAGTTTGGTTTTCCTGTATAAAACATCGAATGGAAGGGCCTGCCAGCAAAGTCGAATTGAGCTGCTTTGCGAGGAGGGTACACCACTTCCGGCGGCTTCATCAGAGGTCGAGCTTTTTTGTCGTACAAACCAGACGGGAATAAGTATCTGATAGCTTTCTGCAAGATAAATATAAAAATAAATATTAAATTTGAAAAATTAGAAAAGTTAAATAATAAAAAAAATAAACATTTTCGCGGTACAAATTTTAATCATTATCTAAATCAAAATTAAATGATTTTTTAAAATAAATATTAAAAAAATATAAAATAGTGAAAAAAGATAATTTTAAATCCATCTGCTATATCCTGGATTTCACCGTCATTAGACACTCTGCTGTTTGATATAAACATTAAATTATACCAGAAAAAAAGCTTATTTTTACGTGGGTTTATTATATGCAAAAAAGTGTGCGTTTTTTGTTTATACTATCTTACATCAATATCTTTTTGTGTCATCATTTCGTGATCCACACCCATCATGTTCGCTAAATGACGCTTTCCTTTTTCGAAATTTAATTTCTCTTGTTTTAAAAATTCATCTGCAAAAAGAAACATTTAATTCAATAAAAAATC
The DNA here is from genome assembly GCA_030522925.1 of Trissolcus japonicus. NCBI lineage: Eukaryota > Metazoa > Arthropoda > Insecta > Hymenoptera > Scelionidae > Trissolcus > Trissolcus japonicus. The sequence goes on from JAPYZS010000474.1 coordinate 43,349, forward strand.
AAAATTTTCCGTTTTTGTTTCACTTAATTTATTTAATTTTTACACAACATATTAATACTGACCATATTTTTTGGCATTTTCTAAATAAAGTTGCATCGCTTTGCTTATTTTTCGCACATTCGTTGGAGTTTCCGGAGACTGACTCGATGAAGAGGTCCATCTTCGAGCAATCTAAAACAGAAAATACAATTCTAACCTCAAATTCTAATATATTTTTTAAAAAAAGTTGTTGTTAAAATTCAAACAATAATGATATTAAATGTATAGTTCTTGATAATTAAATTATAAATTATTCAAAATCAACTTTAAATTAATATAAAAACTGCAGGTTTATTATTGCTTTTTTAAAATCAAATTAGAGGTAAGTAAAACTTGAATACTTACGGAAGAAAAGATAGATAGGATTTCAGTTTTTTGTCTGATCATATTGAAGTTTTTCTCATTTAAAATCAGTGTTCAACATAAAACCATGTTTTTTAAATTACTCTATTTAATACAAAAGAACAGTCACTTGATCAATATTTACTGCAATACATAACCACATTTGATCAGATTTCTGTTCAGCTTCAGATTGAGGAATTTAACTTTTTGCGGGAAAATTTAAACGTTGGCATAAAGTGTGACACCAATTTTATTAAAATTCAATTTATTTGGAATATTTTATTGTACAAGTTTATCATCTAATAAAATTTCAAATCAAACAATCTTGGATGAAAAAAAACTATATTTAAATGTTTAGTTCAAGTGTTTTAATTTTAAAGAGACAAATTCGTGTTTTACAAAAGTCTCATTTTGATTTTGAGAGTTTTTTCCGATTAATTTTAATTGTAAGCTGCTCCTGTATTGTTTGTGTAATAATCAAATAAGTAGCTTGAATAATTGAATTAATTAATTAACTATCTAATCAATTGAACAATTTCGTTTGAAGGTCAATTTTATTGTTAGATTAAAAAGTACACGCAAGGAAAAACGTGAAAATTTAATATTTTCGGAAATATCGCGCGGTTTAAAGTGAAGTTAGCGCCTGTCTGGCGCCGCGCGATCAATAATTAAGGTTTAGAAGAAGTTTAAATGGAAAATTGTGTTACTTAAACATCAGAAGTCCATTGAATAATAAGAATACTTATAATTTAAAGTGAATTGCTCGTCAAGTTGAAAAGCAAGAAGAGCTGTTTCTTGCTGTTTTATATAAAAATAAATTAAAAAAGCAAGAAGAACTGTTTATTGCCGTTTTATATAAAAATAAATCAATAAATAATCTCAAATCAAATTTTTGTTGCGCAGCGAGAAATATCAGTCCAGTTCAAATTTTATCTCGAGGGTTGATTGCTTCAAATATAGAATTTTCAAAATTATCACAATTGTAATAATTCCTCGTAGAAAATTTGTCCAAGGCATCATCGCAATTGAAGTGTTGACGAGATGTTTCCCTCACATCTCTTTCAGTGAATCATCCTGACATTTGTCGCTGATTTTCTGTAAGTCGCGGGTGACGTCATCCTTCCGGATTTTTTCTAAATATTTTATGAATAAGTATATCTATGGGTAAAAAGTAAAACCAATTAAGTGTATGCAATCCCTATACATTTACCTGGTTTTACCTTTTAGCCAAAGATATATATTAAATATCTTGACTTTATCTCTAAGCTTTATTAAAACGCCTCTTATTCAATTTCCTGATCACCTCAGTCAGTTTCGCGTCAGCCTTCAAGATGCTCGCCACGGTTATTCCATACTTGCTGCGTAAGTTTCACTAGTTTTTAAATTTGTCAATTCTTACAAATTTCACACATCAATATTAATAATAACTAGAAGGCTACCGCGCGCTACGCGCGCGGCTTCCGAAAGATGGTTATGGAAAATATTTTAATGTAGTTCAAATTTGTTTCCATACTTTTCATTTGCAATCACTCCTTTTTGACAACCAGTGAACAACTTCACTGTGTCATCAACTTTCTTAGAAGGGATTATTAAGTTTAGACCTACCTAAATAGACTGATTTTGACTGACGAGATTAAATTGTTATTTCAATTATTTTAAGGGGGTTTTTCGGTAAAGCGGTCTGGAAAAAAGCCCATTTTTATGATTTTTTTGATAAAATAATACAATTTATAATTTCGGGATTTTTACCATTCCTTTGTACGTATATTAAAGTATACTCATGAATTTTTTCATTAAAAAATCTATCAAATAGATGCGTCTTATTGTATCATATGTGCGGCGTGCACTTTTAGTCAATAAATAAGTTTATTTTCCGTCAAAATTATGTCCAGTGAAAAAAAAGTGCCATTTTTTGTTTGATTATTTCATTTTCAAAGCGCTAGTAAAAATATTAAAGATAGACTTTTTTGACTTTTTCGTACGTCAAACTACAACTATAATTTATTCTATTTTTTGAATCTCATTCGATTTTTAATTTCAAATGAACCGTTTTGACACTCTATATTGTACGCCGCTTAGACGGGCACGCCGCACATATGATACAATAAGACGCATGCACTTTGATAGATTATTCAATTAAAAAATTTATAAGTATACTTTAATATATGTACAAAGTAATGGCAAAAATCCCGAAGTTATAAATTGTATTATTTTAATAAAAGAAAATCATGAAAAGTGGCCTTTTTTTAAACAAATTTACCGAAAAACCCCCTTAAACATTATTTCAGAAATGAAAAATGCATTTTTCCATTGATGTCAGGAATATTTTACATAATAACTCTGGTGCTTTTTCAATTGTTTTTTTAAATATATCTTTATACCAATTTCTTGTCAAATCAATAATCAAAATTCAATTGTTTCTGACACCACTGAAAAAATACACGTTTTTTCATGTGTTTCTTCTTTTGCACATAAGTGAAAAAGTAATACAAACGTTAACGTTTACAAAACGCGTTATTTAAGGGACATCAATTCAGCTATGAATCCCTAACCTCGAGTTGTTTGCATAAACAAACTAACATGAACCAGTTCTTCATATTAGCTGAACCCTCAACTACACACATGGGTCTAGTGGACCCGGGCGAAAATTTCAATTGTCGATAACTTTCAATATTTTGTTTTATGTTTTTGTCAATAATTTTTTTCGAAGTCAATATAATTTAAAAATACATATATATTTAGATTTTACGAAGTCCAACAAATAAAAAGAAAAAAAAAAGAGATCAATTTGCTTTTAAAATAGGGTCATTAGCGATCGTCAAAGTGTGCTCGGGTCCACTGGACCCATGTGTGTAGATAAGGTTGATTCTGAGATGTGTGTAGTTGAGGGTTAAATCATTGTAGAAATTCGTTAAAAGGACCTTCTTACAGTTGCAATTGTCTCAGACAAATCGGTATGGCCAAATGGTCCAGAATTCAAATTTGACTCAGAAGTTGAGATTCACGTCAACGGCCTAAACGGTACTAATCTGAGACATGGTTTCAACATCACCAATGATTTCACCTGTCGTCCAAAAACTACCACTTCTCTGCAATGTCGATTCCAACATAAAAATATGATTGCCTATGAGGTGAACAAAGAAACTGGTCAGATCAAATCTAGGGAAGTGGTCCATCCAGATCCTCACATCTACGACCCGTTTCCGTTTGAAATCTGGTTTGACAAGAAGGGTGTCAATAAAATTATCATGAACGAGACCCTGAGCAAATGTGTAGCAGTACTTGATGTAGCTAAGGCCATGGCTAGCGCTCTGAATGTCGCGACAGATTTGAGTGGAGTTAAGCTGAGTGCTGACCCAGTTGTGCTCGGACAAGTGCGGAATATCATTTTAGGAAAATGTAAGGGCGACGTTCTGGCGAACTTGGAACCATCTTTTGAGGAAAACAGCTCAAAGGAGGCTGATTGGAAGTTGGAGTTAAGCCCACCTCTGGAGAAACTTGGTGGAAAGAATCTCAACGTGATGAAAACTTGGAATATGACCGACTGTGAAACTGACAACAAAGTTTTCTGGTTGGGAATGTTCGTGGCACTTGAATATGAAAATCGTCCGCATGGGGATGATGTCACCGTTCATTTGGTAACAGATAATTCCGAAACAATTTTATGTAATAATTTTAAAAAAATTCCAAAATCTATTTGAGGTTTAAATTTCTCTCGTTTTAATTATGTAGGGGAGAAAGCACAACATTGGGCCGGTCCAACATTGAGCCATTGCAAATCATTTTATTGCAGCTAAGTGAAAAATCGTGAAAAAATACTGGATAATCATTTCTATGAGTATGCCATCCTACTAAATTTTTAGTGCGAAAAAATGAATACTTTGCATTTAAAAATGTAGACTTAATTTTGGAGGTTGTAAAAAAAATTGTAAACCTATGTTCCCGAGTAATTATTAAATAAATTGAAAAATGATACATTTTTACGGTTGTGATTAATTGATAATTTAATTATTAAACAAACATAATTAGTTGATACTTTAATTCAAAGTAGCGTATTTAATATTTAAATAAATTTTTTAAAGTGACAGAGATATGTCCAACAATGGGCCAAAAATTTGTCAAACAGTAAGCCAAGTAATCATATATGATTACTTATATATGATAAGTAAACGTTATCTGAAAGGTAATTACGTACATAATTATTCTTGACGTGTTTTAAGTAATCATGACTGTAATTGCAAAAAAAAAAAACAGAATTTTTTTCTAACCTCAAAATTTGTGTCAGATGGACATTGCAAAAAGGAAAAAAAGATAAAACATCGGCCGAAAAGGAAACTAAAAGTTCGAAACAAAAAATCATTCTAAATGAAACGATTCCATCAGATTTACATTACGATTTTACTATTATATTGTATCAAAGGAAGATTTCCAAGGAAATTTAAATGAAAAAATCATAAAATTTAATTATTTTACACTGAGAAAAAAATTAGTCTGTATCTGTTGTTACCGGGTAGCAACAACTGAAAATGTCAACTGAATTTTTTGTTCTTCCAAATTCTCCGATGTTTCTCAGTGTATATGCTCAATGTTATTATTTGAAAAGATGTTCGTTAAATAATATTTTAAATAATATTTACCTCACGTACAATTTTTTTACCCTCTTGGCTCAATGTTGGATTATATCTGGCCCATTGTTAGATCAGAGAGCCAACAGTGGGCCAATGTGTAGGCAATAAGAAAAAATCAGATTTTCACTTTGGCAATGATTAATTCTTTTCAATGTTAATGTATTATAACAACTGAATGTTTAATCACAATAAAAGAAAAAAAACATTGACTTTTCCGTCCTATGAATTAATTCAATAATTAAAAAATTGTAAAATGGCCCATTGTTGGGCTCTCTCCCCTAAACATATAAATAGGACATGTTTCTACCAATTGTTAAAAAGATTCAATATTGAAAGCAAATGTGTCTGTAGTTCAAACAATTTTAAGATTCGATTTTTTGGAGTTATCCGGATTTGCTTTTTAGCCACTGAATTCTTTTATTTATTCTCTTAGGGTTAATTAGGGCAAAAGTGACACATCAGGGTAATCATGAGACTTCAAATAACTGTTTAAAAACTAAACCTGCAATATTTTTGTCGGTCGAGTCCTAGGAACATGAAATATATCGCGCAGTTTTGAGAGACTTATTTTTAGTGTTCCGTCGCATTATTGTGAGGGGAGGCAAGTTTCCCCAACTCCCTCCCCCCTCTCTCAAAAGTAACAAAAATATTACAAAATTTGGATTGCGTAAACAATATTTTAATAAATTTGTTATTCCTTTCTAATAAACTCAATGCCGGAGAACCGGGAATAAAAAATGGCCAGTTTTATTTCGCCGCGGTCATACGACGGAATTATCCGACGGACTGCGTATACACAGTCGTTAACGGTTACGGAAACCTGTTGACTATTTGACTAGCGTCGCGCATAATTTAACCTTTTAGTACGGATGTTGCAATATTGCAACATGAAACTTTCCAAAATTATTTGATTTTTAAACCTACAATTGAATTTTCGTTTGAGATATTCTGCAAACTATTATGGTTTTCGTACAATTCGTTTCGTATATATTCGTACAAAGCCAAAATCTTGGATGGGTTAAGACAAATTTTTTATTATTATGAAAAATAAAGGGTATATTTAACGGTACATTTTATCATGGTATTCAGGGTGTATTTTCAGGGCGGAGGGTGAAATGTGGTACCGTCGGATACGCCTTCAAAAAATATTGAATACGTGTTTTTTTCGTTTCTTAATTTGTTGTAAATTTCTCGAAATATTTTACTGTCCCGGAACTTTTTTACACCCTGTATAGAATTTGCGCCTGGATTTTTTTATTTATTGTTCATCTGTAAAGAAGAAGTGATAATATCAATTTCTCTGTCTTTTCAGTTTAATATCAGCGACAGGATCACTATATCTCGAGGAAGTTTTTATTCTCTGTCTACAATAAACATGGAATTGAATGAAAAGATAATGAATATCCGAGAGGTAAATGGGCGACGAGATTACTATAAGGAGGAAAAAAAATTGGGCATTCAGGAGTTTTCTGGACTTCGCCTAAGTGGAGTTCGACCTGCCACTGATATTTGGCCAGAAATCGAAAATACCGTGACTATAGATTTGAATAACCAAGAGTAAATCCTGATATGTGTTGTTTCTTAGAAACTTAGAGTGCAATTAAATGCATCTTAGATTTGAAATTGATCTTTTATTTTTCTAGCTCTGATTAACTTGATCAAGATTGTTTGATCAACAATTTGAAATATTTGTCAAAAGAATAAGACAAAATTAATTTCCAAGAGCTTCAAAGAATATTCAAGTATACAAAGAACAATTGAATTAAGGGCGCGCTTTTACGAAAATATTTTTCATTATTTGATTTTCAATCCTTTATGGAATTATTACATTTCCTTCGATTGAAGCATTTTTGCAGAAGATATATTGTTGCGCGTCGCGCAGCCGAAATGAAACACACTAGTTATATAAAAGATGAGGAAAACCATTTTATTCACACTCGAAGCAAGAAGCATACTGACATGTCAACCTCTCAACATTGACATCTCTACATAAACAGGAGGGGCACGGTGGCACGGTTTATTATCAAAACTGAAAAATTTTATTAATGCGTAACGAAAGACGTTACGCACAAGAAAATGTTACGCACAAATTTTCTTTTGACCCCTAGCCAATAGACATATCCATGTTAGAATACGAATAAAATTATATGTTGATGACATAATTCTTTAAAAAATTTAATAATGATCTATGATATATTATTGATATTCTAAAATTACTTATTATTACTCTAAAATTACTTACCTATCGATCTTATCTTATCTTATTATAAATCGTTATTTTTTTCCATTCACGACAATGTACTCCTATTCAAAATCGGAAAGGACACTGCTGAATAGAAACATGTTCACGTTGAGCGAAGAGAATTATAATTTAAATTATAAATCGCAACTGATATAATCCGTTTGCGCACCTGATATATTTAGTTCGCGTAACTGATATACACAACTGGCGCTTCTGATTTGCATGGATTTGCGCTTATGATCAAGTGCGATTTGCGTTAATGATGAAAAAAAGCCTGTAATTTTAGCACAAGTGACAACCACTGATAAAATCTAATAAAAAAAAAATTAATAGAAGCACCCATGCTTTTATCGAATCTCAGCCAGTATATAATAATTTACAATGTTTGAGAAACCAAATTTTTAATAAAAAAATGAATGTATATCAAAATAAATATGCAAATACAAATTTGCAATGTTATTTTTTCATTATTATTATTAGTTCATACAAAATTTAATATTCATTAAACTTTTTTTTTTCAGAAAAAATTTTTGCATTTTTAACAATTAAAAAAATTGTTTCGATTGATTATTCGCAATTTTTAGAGCATTTCAAAACTTAAGGCTTGGTATATTTGAACTGAATTTAATAACGTTTCAATCAGTTCAAGATTAGTGAAGTATTTTATTGCATACAATAATGTCATGCATATCGTCGCCCCACACGACAAAGGGCCTATCTCAAAATTACCCCATGTATTTTAAATGGACGAATTTTGAAATAGGCCCTTTTACGTCTGGGGCGAAGATATAAATACTTTTTATATATTAAATTTGTTCAAAATTAAAAGCCATTTTATACATGTATATATTCTCTGGACAAGCGATTCTGTGTGCTGTCACGCGGCAGAGATTTTTCAATAGGCATGCTCGAATGAAAATTTCGAAGTTAAATGAATAGAACTGAAAGGGATAACAGATCAAAGGATTAGGTGCTGTTTATCACAGCCGTAATAAATATCTTTTTATGAGTTGCGAGAAATATTGCTTTGTTGTATGTCTCATGGAACAGTCTTAGAAGTTTTTTAATTAATTTTACATATTAGAAAATTTTTCCCTTACGATACAAAGTAAGGAAAGGGTTCGATTGAAGTCGCGATGATAAATACATCGCTGAAAGAAATGATCAGTGACAAAAATTGAGTTGCACTGTGACAGCCGTGGTGACAGGACGTCTTGAAGACGCTCATCAAAATTAGTCTCAGTCTTGATTCAATCGCATACGCAACACCTTCCTTTGTCGTGACTAAACACCGCTGTACTTAAACAATTACTATCTCTAACCATCGATAGTTCTTAAGGGGAGGTTTTATTTCTAAAAGACTATTTTTTTGTATTTTCAAAAGTTTTACAATATTGAATACAAGTAAGTTAAATCGTTTTTTGATTTTCACAACATAAAAATGTATAATCTTTTCAACGCGCACATATGACAAGTTACCGGCAGATCGCAGGAGGGCAAGGTGAGAAGAGGGGAAAGTTCAGCGAAAACACCGAAGGGGTAAGTATATAGTTTATAAATCGTAGACTGAAAATAAGTAGACAAAATTAATTTTATTGAAGTTATGATGCTTTTTTCCTATAAAATTTTGAAATATCGGAAAAAAATCGAAAATGTTCAATTATTCAAATTTTGAAATAATCAATTTTTTAATACGCTCTGCAAGCTGAAGCTTACATGGTTCGAAATGTATATGCTTTTTTCTAATTAACGAACGACATAAACGAGATATTTCGTCATGAACCGCGAGTGAGATCAATACGTGGGAGATCGTATGCGAAACTACGAATAAAATTAGAAATTAATTCTAATTAAACAAAAACATATTTACTTTCAAATTTTTTATTGTAAAAGTTTTTTCACCACACTCACAGAAAAAACCATTTGAGTCAAGAAAAAAATTTTGAGTCAAGCATTTTAACATCTTGAAATTTTTCCAAGACAATAAACTCTAATGGCAAGATGATAAAAATTTTGAGTCAAGAACGTTAAGATTTTGAACTTCAAAATTTTGAGTCAAGAAGTTAAAGTTTGGAATGGAAATTAATTTCTGTTCGCCGCAAAATAAGAAATGAAAGACAATCATTGCGAATATCTTGACGGGTATTTTTATTTACTCATTAGTTTTTAATTCTTTTTATGTTTTTCTATCAATAC